>PVJS01041502.1:0-17932 GCA_004027185.1 Glis glis
TGTTTCAAAAATAAAAATAAAAAGGGCTGGGGGTGTAGCTCAGAGGTAGAGTGCCCCTGGCTTCAATCCCCAGTACCACAAGAAAAAAAAAAGATAGTCACTGCATATCTGGGTTTTTTTTTTTTTGGTTTTTTTTTTGTGTGTGTGGTATCGGGGATTGAACGCAGGGGCGTTCTACCTCTGCGCTACACCCCCGGCCCTATTTTTTATACTTTATTTTGAAACTGGGTCTCACGAAGTTGCAGAGGGCCTCACTAGGTAGAGAGAAAGAGAGAGAGACAGGGAGAGAAAGAGAGAGAGAGCAAGAGAGCTGAGGCTGGCCGCGAACCCGGATCCTCCGGTCTCCGCCTCCCAAAGTACTGGGATTACAAACGTGCGCCAACACGCCCAGCTCCACTGCATATCTGAATGGTGTGTCCCACGTGTATATGGTAGGTGTGTGCTCTGTGTAACTAGGTTTTGCTATGTATACAGTGGATATATTTTTATATTTTTTTGCAGTACTGGGGATTGAACCCAGGAGTATTCTACCTCAGAGCTACACCCCCAACCCTATTTCTTATTCTTTATTTTGAAACAGGGTCTCACTAAGTTGCGTGCGGAGGGCCTCACTAAGTAGCTGAGGCTGACCGCAAGCCTGCAATCCTCCTGCCTCATTCTCCCAAGTACTGGGATTACAAGCGTGCGCCACCACGCCCGGCTACATGTAGTGGATATAGAATGTGTGGTAGGAGGATATGCTGAGGAGGTTCTGCAATATGGGATGGCTATACAGTATTTGCAATGACTATATTTTGGGTAATCATACACAACATAAAATGATGCTTTAATGTATATACTCTATGTTTTCCATATTCTTTCTGTGCATATTCTTGTAAGAAGGGCATAGACTGTGCATGGTGGGTATAGATTCATGTGCATCCGTGTGTGGGATGAGTCTAGGATATATGTGGAGTATATACTGTATATGCTGTATGATGGCTATATTTTGTGAGTAATAGTAGGCAAACACAGTGTCTATAATGGATATACTATTTATGATGAGTATACATTGTGGGTGATGGGTATACTCTGGGGGAGAGATGTGCTGTGTGATGGATGTACTATATGTGTAAAGGGCATATACTATGACAGGTATGCATAGCAAGCGGTAAGTTTACACTGGGTGAGTGTCAGTACATGCTACATGTGGAGTGCACATTGTATGTGTGATGGGTATACAATGTGTTGGGTACAATGTACGGGGAATAGTTACATATACTATAGTATACATAGTGGATGTACTCTGATGAATATACATGGTGTGCTGTGATAAACATACACTTTGTAGACAAATAAGCACTGAGGTCCTCACACTTGTGCTTCTGGGGCGATATTCTGTGTAGTGAGGTAGTTCCTGTGTGCCAGGCACCCTGTGTCTATCTAGCTCATGATGGGAATATGGGGGTGAGCACACAGAGGGGAGTCACTCTGCCAGGAGGGGCCATGGCAGTTTCCAGAGCCCGCAGGTCCTTGAGCTCAGCCACCTCACCGTTTCAGGTTCTTCCTCAAGTTTTTCCTCAAATGCAACCAGAACTGCCTGAAGAACGCAGGGAATCCCCGGGACATGCGCCGCTTCCAGGTGGGTTTGGGGAGAGGCACCCCTGCAAAGCCACCCCTTCCTGATAGGGAGGGAGCAGGAAGGAAAGGCTGTGACCTGTCAGGGCAGATCTCTGCCCAGCCGGTCCTGGGCCTGGGGCCTGCTGGGGGTGGGGCAGCTCCATCTCAACTTGTGCAGGCTGCCAAGGGAGGCTTCATTAGAGTCCCACTTAAGAAGATGCTAATTGTGACATTTTTACATGATTAACGACCCAGGTAATTTGCATAGTGTGAAGCAGAGAGCAGCTGCCCTTAGCACATCCTCAACCTGCACACCCCTCCCAGTGCAAGGGTAGTGGGAGAAGGCGGTCCCCATTTCCTCTGCAGAACAGTGTGTGGGCTCCTGCTGGTGGATTCCCCAGCGGATGCTGCCCCACCCCTCACCTCCGACCACATTTCTGCCTCAGAGCCCGGTGGATACAGCCTGGTGTTTCTATGTGTGGCAACAGCCACCACTCTGCCCAAGGAGCCAAAGTTATTTCCTAGGGCTCTGGTTTTTTTCTAGCTCCTGGGGAGTTGTTCACTGGGGGTATCACCTGATCCACCTGGCACCATTTCCACCAACGCAGCCCCACAGGAGCTGAAGACCCCTCCTGTCCCCACCTCGGATTCCAGCATTTAGCCATCCTCCCCAAATTGCCAGTTTCCTGCCACAATTTCCTACCAGGAGACTCCCCTCGGGGAAACCGACACCCCAGGTCTCCAGCCAAACGGGCCTTGGCTCTCCCCACAGGTGGTGGTGTCCACTACGGTGAGCGTGGATGGACACGTGCTGGCCGTGTCCGACAACATGTTTGTACACAACAACTCCAAGCACGGCCGCAGGGCGCGCCGCCTGGACCCCTCCGAAGGTCAGCCCCCCCCCAGCCCTGGCCAGCCCCAAGTCCCCACCTTGGCGCGGTCCCCTGACTGGGTCCTCTCCTGCCTCCCAGCTGCCACCCCCTGCATCAAGGCCATCAGCCCCGGGGAGGGCTGGACCACGGGCGGCGCCACCGTCATAGTCATCGGGGACAACTTCTTCGACGGGTTGCAGGTCGTGTTCGGAAACGTGCTCGTGTGGAGCGAGGTGGGCCGTCCCCGCCAGTCTCCCTCCGCGCCGCGGGCTGGGCTCTCCCCTCGGGATGGGACGTGCAGGCCTCCCCTCTCCCCCTTGCAGCTCATCACGCCCCATGCCATCCGGGTGCAGACGCCCCCGCGACACATCCCCGGGGTGGTAGAGGTGACACTCTCCTACAAGTCCAAGCAATTTTGCAAGGGAGCCCCCGGCCGCTTTGTCTACACAGGTAAGGAATCCGGAGGAGGAGGGGAGGCCTAGGGTCATAGGAGGGCGCCCCACCCGCTGAACCCTTACACCGTGCGGGGTTAACTTTGGTCTACCGTGTGGCCACGCCCTCTAGGCGACCCCTGACACCCCGTACCCCGCCAGGGCTGTTCCTCCGGGACCCTTCCATCCCTGGCTTTCTGTTTCCCTCCCTAGCCCCACCCCAGCCCAAGCCACCCGCTTCTCCCTCTCCCCTACGCGGGTAGTCACAGCGGCATAGAGGGGCAACGGACGCTCCGTGGTGACTCTACTTACCCTCTGGAGCTGGGGTCTAGTCCTGGAAGATTGTGCAGAGAACAGTGGGGTGGGAGGAGTTACACGGTCCGGGGCTTGACGGTCAGCGGAAACCTCCGCCAGGGAGTGTGGGCTGAACTGGGCTAAGCTGAAACTGAAGGGATGGATGGGTGGTAGACAGAGAAGAGAGGACGCAAGAAGGGGTGGCCGGTGCCAAGACCGGAAGTGAGTGCTTTACGATCTGGGGGAAACTAAAGGAAATTCACTAAATCTGGAGTTGCAAATGGGGAGTGTAGGCTTTGAGACTGGTGGGTTAGGTCGGTGCCAGGGTACCCAGAGGGGTGGAGGAGTGGTTGGAAGGGGAGAAGAGGAGGAAGCCTGGAGAAGGGGAAGGTGTGGGAAGCCATTTAGGAGGCTGCTGCGTCCCCCCCCCCGAGAACTCAGGGTGTGGGCCAGTCCCCTTTGTGGGGTGCACTCAAACTTCGAACCGCCAGATGCTGCTGAGAGTCCACCTGATCCGTGGTACGGGGAGATGGTTGTGCTTATTTTTTCTTTTTTATAATAAACTGATATGACCAAATGCAAACAAAATTCTCCCCGGAGTCCTGCTCCTGGGAATATAGAAGCTAATATGTATATACAATTTCCTTTTGTGGGGGGCACTGGGGATTGAACCCAGAGGTGTTTGTTCTACCTCCGAGCCACACCCCCAGCCCTATTTTATTTTTTAATTTTGAAACAGGGTCTTGCTAAATTGCTGAGGGCCTCGCTAAACTGCTGAGGCTGGGCTTGAACCTGAGATCCTCCGATTTCAGCCTCCCAAGTACCGGGATTACAGGCGTGCGCCACCACACCACTCCGGCTTCTTCTTCTTTTTTTTTTTTTTTTTTTAGCTAAGCATAAGTAGGATCGTATAGTGCATGTGCGTCGATGCCAAGTGCCTGGCACAGAGCCTGGCTCAGTACATATTTGTTGAATGAATGAACAAAGAAGGAATGGAAGAGCCGGGCGTGGTGGCGCACGCTTGTAATCCCAGTACTTGGGAGGCAGAGACCGGAGGATCCTGGTTCGCGGTCAGCCTCAGCTACTTAGTGAGGCCCTCCACAACTTCGTGAGACCCAGTTTCAAAATAAAGAATTAAAAAATAGGGCCGGGGGTGTAGCTCGGAGGTAGAACGCCCCTGGGTTCAATCCCCGGTACCGCAAAAAAAAAAAAAAAAATGAATGGGAGACTAACCTGCATCTCGCTGATCCTGAGCCTGGGTTTTCGCGGGGCGCTTGGGCTGCACTTGGCGGGGGTTCTTCGGGACTGGTCCCTGCGTGCTTTTCGTGCCCTGCGTTCTGCTCTGGGGTTCTGGGAGGCGACATTCTCCAAACACCAACCCTCTCCCCAGCCCTGAATGAACCCACCATTGACTACGGATTCCAGAGGCTACAGAAAGTCATTCCCAGACACCCCGGAGACCCGGAAAGGTTGCCCAAGGTACTCGGAGGGGCGGAGCGGGGATGAGGGGGTCCTGTGGGTGAGGCGGAGAGGAGGGCCTCCCGCCAGGGGCTGGCTGCCCCTCCGTCCTGCTGTCTCCTCCCCGCCCCCAGGAAGTGCTGCTAAAGCGCGCGGCTGACTTGGCGGAGGCCCTGTACGGAGTGCCCAGCAGTAACCAGGTATGGCGCCTCCGCCCGGCCCGCAGCGCCCCCGGCCGGGGCTGCGCCCGGCGCCTCGGCTGCCCGCCTGCTCTTGTCTCCGCAGGAGCTCCTGCTGAAGCGCGCGGCCGACGTGGCCGAGGCTCTGTACAGCGCGCCCCGCGCGCCCGCGCCGCTCGGCCCCCTGGCCCCGGGCCACCCGCACCCCGCCGTGGTGGGCATCAACGCCTTCAGCAGCCCGCTGGCCGTCGCCGTCGGGGACGCCACGCCGGGGCCCGAGCCGGGTGCGTGCCGCCGCCCCTCCCCGCCGGCCCCGGGCCCCGGACGGCCCCGCGCCGCGCCCTGACCGCCGCTCTCCCGCAGGCTACGCGCGCAGCTGCAGCAGCGCGTCCCCCCGCGGGTTCGCGCCCAGCCCCGGCTCGCAGCAGAGCAGCTACGGCAGCGGCCTGGGCGCCGGCCTGGGCGGCTACGGAGCGCCAGGCGTGGCCGGCCTCGGCGTGCCTGGGTCCCCGAGCTTCCTCAACGGCTCCACCGCCACCTCGCCCTTCGCCAGTGAGTGTCCCCGCCCGCGGTGGGGAGGGGAGGGGAGGCCCGGAGCCGGGGAAGCGGAAGGGCTCGGCCCAGCCCGGGGGTGGGCTTCCAGCGCAGGGACCTGGGGGCTGACCCTGACCTTGCGGTCAGGAGTAAACACGGCCCTCCCTTCGTGTGACTTCCCCCGGCCATCGGAGCTCAACCCCACAACTGCGGGAGCCCAGGGGCCCTGGGGCACCTTTAGCCCTCTTGGCTGACCCATCGTACACATCGCCTTCAGCCCTCCCGTCCCCCAGAAGCCGGCTTTCATTGGGGGAACTCGGGCTGAAATTCGGAGACTGCCGCCTTACGGTCTTACTCCGGGACTTTGGGTGGAGGCTGGCGCCCCCTGCCGGAAGCCGAAGGAAACTCAGGGCTCAAGACAAGTTTCCGTCTGGCCCAGGGCCCAGGCACTCTGAGGCCAGCGGCGGTGGGAGGATGTGGCTGACTGCAATGGGCGCTGGCAGAGCCAGTGAATTCTGTGTGGTCAGAGCTGGATTCAGTATTCGAGTGTCCAGGTTAGGAGCTGTCCGACATTCAGCAAGTTACAGTACTACTTTTTTTTTTCATGGTACTGAGGATTGAACCCAGGGGCGTTCTACCTCTGAGCTACACCCCCAGTCCTATTTTTATTCTTATTTTGAAACAGGGTCTTGCTAGGTTGATGAGAGTCTCACTACTTGCTGAGACTGTTCTCAAACCTGTGATCCTCCTGTCTCAGCCTCCCGAGTACTGGGATTACAGGCGTGCGCCACCAAGCCCAGCTACAGTACTTCTTTGAATTTCAGTTTCTTCTCAGTAAAGTAGGATCGATACCACCCCCTGCCTAGGGTGCTTCTCAGATCTGAATGTGCATGGAGAGTCAGACAAAATACAGAAATAATGTGTGATTTCCAGGCCCAGCCCTGAGGAGGTGCTTACCAGCCTCCCTCTGGCCTGTTGGAGTGAGGCGGCTCAGAACTGGGTGGGTGGGCAGTGGCTGGATGTCATGGGTGAGTGGCATCCAAAACTGTTCTTATGCCTGAGCACTTTACACTGCCCTCCAGTCCTTCCCATACCAATAGCTGCTCAACAGACATTTATAATATGCCTACTGTGTACAAACCACGGGGATAATTCCACCCTTGCTCACCTGCACAAGCCTCCCATCAATCATAAGAAAGGTTGTAGCCTGGTGTGGTGGTGCATGCCTATAATCCCAGTACTTGGGAGGCTGAGACAGGAGGATCACAGGTTTGAGGCCAGCCTCAGGAATTTTAGCGAGGCCCTCAGCAACTTAGTGAGACCATGTTTCAAAATAAAAAATAAAATAGGGCGGGGGGTGTGGCTCGGAGATAGCACACCCCTAGATTCCATCCCCAGTACCACACACACACACACACACACACACACACACACACACACACACAAATATAGAGAGAGGTTGTCCCTCAAGTCCTGGCAGATTGCTAAGCCCAAGAAATGGTGTGGGCTGCCCAGGGAGGATTGGGTCCTGGCCTTGCCCCTCACCTCTCCCCTGTCCCATTTGCCATTACTGAGAATAGAACAATCTAACCATCTCCCTCGCTCGCCTTGCCAGGGGCCCTGTCCCGGGTGCCGTTCTTTCTGGCGGGGGGTTTGAACCTGGCACTCTCCTTCTGGCCTGGGTTCAACGTGTGGCACCCAAGGCACCATAAGCTAGAGTCCACACAGTCCGCGGCCCTCTGGCCCCCCAAGGCCTGTCTCCCCTGACCCTTTGCTTAAGCCGGTTCTACTGCTCCACTTCCCTTCGGCTCTGGGACAGCGCCCTCTCAGCCTGTCTCTGCGTGCCCCTTAGATTTGAGTCTTTCCCCCCAGGACCCTCTCCCCTCCTCCCCCCATACACACATAGTACAGTAAACCACAGAAGAACACACTGCCCAGCGTACAAAAGCCGGCCTGCCTAGGGTCTCCCCACTTAGAAAGAATATCAAGAATTACAGAGCTGCTTAAGCCCCGCTTCCAGCATCACCCTGGGACACCCTGGACTTGCCCATGATATCTGTTCACCGAGGCCCCTCCCACTCCCTGTGTATAGGATGCTTTGTGGCACAGCTGGATGGGGTGTCATTCTCATCAAGTTTCCCACGATACGCCAGAACTATCCCAGCCTGAGGGTCTGGGGCTGTCTGCTCAGGCCTCCCCTTGGGCATCTGCATCAGCCTCCAGCAACCTGGAATGACCCAGAACTCCCAGTACTACCCAAGCTGCAAAAAGTGGCTGTGAGCAGCCTGTGCCTTGAGAGATCTAGTACAGTGTCTGGCCTTGGTCTCAAGCATTCGTGGGCCTTCACCAGCTCGCAGAGAGCATTGTGTTAAAGGAGACGGAGACCACGGGGTGGGTGGCACCTGGAAGAAGGCAGCTGTTGCAGGCGTCATTGTAGCAGTCAGAGGGGGCACTGATGCCAAAGGCGTCCTTCTCAGGCTATGGGCTTCTTCCAAGAAGCCCCACTCACTGCCATTGCCTACTGCTTGGGCAATACTCAGAGCACAGACTTACTTGTCTTTATAAGAGAGAGGCAAGAGCTGGGCATGTTAGCGCACGCTTGTAATCCCAGTACTTGGGAGGCTGATACAGGAGGATCAGGGTTCACAGCCAGCCTCAGCTACTTAGTGAGACCCTGTTTCAAAATAAAGAATAAAAAATAGGGCTGGGGGTGTAGCTCGGAGGTGGAATGCCCCTGGGTTCAATCCCCAGTACAACAACAAAAAGGAAGGAAGGAAGGAAAGAAAGAGAAGAGAGAGGCAGGGAATTGGGCTCAGGCGAGGCTGTAGAGAGGTAAGATCCAGAGATGGCCTTGGCGGGAGCCCCCAAGAAAAGAGGCTGCAGGAAGAAGAGACAGACAAAACCCGCGTGCACGGAGCTCCCTTGCTGTCCCAGGAGAGCATGCCGCAGCCCTGGGCGGCTCTGGAATTGGGGAACAGGAAGCTTTGAGGATGTAGATCCCTCGCTTTGCTTTAAAACTGACCCCCTGAGCCGGGCGTGGTGGCGCACGCTTGTAATCCCAGTACTTGGGAGGCTGAGACAGGAGGATCACAGGTTCATGGCCAGCCTCAGCTACTTAGTGAGGCCCTCCGCAACTTCATGAGACCCGGTTTCAAAATAAAGGATAAAAAATAGGGCCGGGGGTGTAGCTCAGAGGTAGAATGCCCCTGGGTTCAATCCCCGGTACCGCAAAAAAAAAAAAAAAGAAAAAAAAACTGATCGCCTGGAAAAGAAAGATACAGGAGGCCTCCAGGGTCCAGGCTGGAGATGACAGGGTCCTACCTTAAGCTGGAAAGAAATAAAGTGTCCAAGGACGCAGGAGGAGAGGCAGACAGGGCATAGGGGTATCAGGAAGAAGAGCACACACGTGGGGGAAGTTTGGGTGCTTGTGTGAGCTGTGATCCTGGGCAGGGAGGCCTTATAACAGGAACCTGTATGTACCCCCAGACTTTATCCTTGACTACTTGCCCTAGCTCTTGTCCCTGAACTTTGACTCTAGCCATGGCACCCCAAGGCTCATAAATGTTTCTTAGCATATGGAATCCCCGTGGTTTTCAGCAGTAATCCTAACCCATTCCTCTCTGGCTCATTTCACATTTGGGGACACCACCACTCTTCGGTTCTGTTGGGTGGTCCGCTTTTGTTTTCATGTATGCTTGGTCTGGCCCCAGAAAAGGTCTCCGGAACCCCCCAAGAAGGTGGGTGTTGGTTGGCAACCCCAGAGGCTCCCAGCCCACCTCAAGACCCTGCCCTGTACTGGTCTCCCCAGGACCCTCCCAGTCCCCAGGGAGGTCTGAACCTGGTCCCCAGTCAGCTGCCCACGTGGGGCCCCAACCCCGCTGCTCACTCTGGTGCTGTCTCCCTGTTGTGTCTCCCACTGCCTTCCCTGCTGCACCTGCCCCTCCCCGCCCCGCCCCGGAGTCATGCCCTCTAGCCCCCCACTGGCGGCTGCCTCCTCCATGTCCCTTCCGGCTGCTGCCCCCACCACCAGCGTCTTCTCCTTCTCGCCTGTCAACATGATCTCCGCCGTCAAACAGAGGAGCGCCTTCGCCCCTGTGCTGCGCCCACCCAGCTCCCCACCCCAGGCTTGCCCCAGAGCCCACGAGGGGCTTTCAGGTGAGTGACCCCCCCCCCGCCGCTGCCTCCTGTGGCCTGTGGGGCGGGCCAGCAGGAGGACGGGGCTCCAGGGCTGCTGTGCCCACATCTCACCAGGGCCTCTGGCGGGTACCCAGCAGGAAGCTCTGCAGGGGTCCACGGAGGCCCACCTGGACTCCACCTCCCTGAGTCTGGCAGCTGGCGGGCTCACCACGCTAGACACTCAACTGGCCACTTGGCCAATGGGAAGAAAACTAAACTCCCACTGGAGGAGGTCCCCAGTAGCCCACCCCATCCAGCTGAGCCCAGAGCAGAGACCCAACTCTCAGAGCTGGAGGCAGCCACGGGGCCTCCACGCCTTTTTCCTGTGCCTCCCTGTGTCCACCAGAGGGTAGCACACACCTCCGGGAGACTGGGTCACGCCAGGCATGAGAGGGGTCTGGCCTTAGGTAAGGTTTAGCCCAATCTCCCTCCCCTATTTACAGATTGGGCATTGTGACCAAGTCGCCCTTCCTGCTTCCTGTGAATGAAATGATGGTTCGTTCCCATCACACACGAAGCAGACCCTTCTAGGCAGCAGAACTTTCCCATCCAAGTGACCACTGGAAACTCACTAGCTGACGGAGAGACTGGCTGTGGGGAAGGAGGCAGGCAGGTCCTAGTTGACAGGGATGTTGGGTGCGGAGTTGGACGAGGTGTCTTCCTCAAGAGGCTTGCAGGTGTTTCCCTGTGTGGCTATGGGGTTATCTCTAGGGAATCTCCTGGGACTCACCAGAGCTTAGCGCCTCGCCTCGCTCAACACCTTGGCACATAGTAGATATTTAGTAACTAGTGGTTGAATTGCTTAATGAATAAATGGGTCAGAAGGGCACCCTTCCAATGCAGATGGAGGCAGAGGGGCTGCAGTACAGTTTTCTGGGCACTGAGCTGAAAGAGGCTGGGCCAGAGCCAGGGTAGAGCATACCTAGGCCATACCCCCAGATGTCGGCGGGTATTCATTCAGAAAGAATCTGTGTTCGAAAGCTGGGCGTAGTGGCACACGCTTGGAATCCCAGTACTTGGGAGGCTGAGACAAGAGGATCACAGGTTCTCAGCCAGCCTCAGCTTCTTAGGCCCTCTGAGACTTAGTGAGACCCTGTTTCAAAATAAAGAATAAAAACCAATAGGGCTGTAGGTTTAGCTTGGAGGTAGAATGCCCCTGGGTTCCATCACCAGTACCACCCACACAAATGTACACAGCACAGAGGATCCGTTTGATCACCGGAAGGATCACTGTACTTGGGGAGAGGGCGGGGACGGAGCAATCCAATGCAGTCCAGGAACTTTCCTGCTGCACTTCTGCCCAGTGTGGATAGAATAGGACCCCTCCCTCCAGGAGCTGCTCCTCTGGACAGTCCAAGCAGGCCTGAGATGGAGATTCAAGTAGTTACAGGCTTTTGTGCTGGGGTGGGGGCTGGTTACAGGTGAGCCTTCCACAGGGTGGGCCGTCATCAGAGAAGGGCTTGCCCAGGCAGGGTTTGAAGAATGGATTCGTTTTCTAAGTGGAGAAAGAATCCCCTGGATAGATGAGGTCTCAGGATGAAGGTGTGGGGATGGGGAAGTTAGGATGTTAGAGTCCACATGCAAAATGTTAAAGCATGCTGGGCATGGTGGTGCACGTTGTACACTGTACTGAAATCCCAGTACTTGGGAGGCGGAGACAGGAAGATCACAGGTTCGAAGACAGTCTCAGCAAGTAGCAAGACCCTGTTTCAAAATAAAAAGGGTGTGTAGCTCAGAGATCAGATGCCCCTGGGTTTGAGCCTCAAAACCACACACACAGCTGGGCGTGGTGGAACATGCTTGTCATCCCAGTACTTGGGAGGCTAAGACAGGAGGATCGCAGATTCAAGGACAGCAAATAGTGAGACTCTCATCAACCTAATGAGACCCTGTTTCAAAATAAAAATAAAATAGGGCTGGGGGTGTAGCTCAGAGGTAGAATGCCCCTGGGTTCAATCCCCAGTACCAAAAAAAAAAAGAACTACACACCCTGTTAAAGCATAACTCCTATGAGTATATGTCATTTATGTTATTTAACTGATAAATGAGGGTGCTGGCAGGATGCCTAGGAGACCTAAAGGACAGTGTAGAAGACAAGTCAATGAAATATATATAAAAGGCTAAAACAAGAATGCCAGGGATGAGCAGGTTTTACAGGACAATAAACTCTAACCTGCCTTTGGGGATTATCTTTTTTCTACCAATTAGAAGTCATCTGCTAACCAGGTATGGTGGTGCACACCTGTAATCCCAGTACTTGGGAAGCTGAGACAGAGGATCACAGGTTCATAGCCAGCTGCAGCAACTTAGTGAGGCTCTCAGCAACTTAGCAAGACCCTATTTCCAAATAAAAAATAAATTGGAGCCAGGCATGGTGGCGCACGCTTGTAATCCCAGTACTTGGGAGGCTGAGACCAGAGGATCCGGGTTCGTGGCCAGCCTCAGCTACTTAGCGAGGCCCTCAGCAACTTAGTGAGACCCTGTTTCAAAATCAAGAATAAAAAATAGGGCTGGGGGTGTAGCTCGGAGGTAGAAGCCTCTGAGTTCTATCCCCAGTACCGCAAAAAATAAAATAAAATAGGGCTGGGGTGTAGCCCAGAGGTAGAAGGCCCCTGGTTCCACCCCCAGTACCACACACACAAAAAAGTCTCTCCAGGTTAACATCAACTTAACAAAACCTGAGCCTTAACCAGCAGTGTATAAGAAGTTGAAAAAAAGTCCTTGTACCCCAGAATAAGATAACTTTTAAGGAGATGCTCCAGGGTGATGTTAAAAGGATACACAGTCTTTTTTTTTTTTTTTTTGTACTAGGGATTGAACCCAGGGGCAATCTACCTCTGAGCTATACCCCAGCCCTATTTTATTCTTTTATTTTGAAATGGGGTCTCGCTAAGTTGCTGAGGCTGACCGCAAACCTGCTATCCTCCTGTCTCAGCCCCCCAAGTACTGGGATTCCAAGCGTGCGCCACCACACCGGGCTAGATACTTGTCTTAACCTAAGTGTGCCTGGAGCTTGCACTGCGTGGGATGGGGAGGACAGAGGGCCCTGGCTGGTGCCAGCACAGCGGAGCCCTGCAGCGGAGTGGGCCAGGAGGGGTGGGAAGTGGCTGAGGTGCTGCATTCCACACGCATGGGTGGCAGACCAGAGCGGCTGCTGCCCCGTGTCTGCTTCAGCCCTCCTGGAAGCTGCCTCTTTCCATACTGTCCTGGGCCATCTTCACCGTGACTCAGGCCCTCTGAAGGAGGTGGGCCTGTGAAGAGGAGCCTGGAGTTGGAGGGAGCCAGGGTGTGGCCTGCACCTCCTGAGAGTTCTTAGGGATACCCCGCACCTTTGCATCTGCAGCACTGGCCCCAGGCCAGGGCTGGGGAGGTGACAACCTTCAGGAAGTGCTCTATGCCCTGCCTGCTCTCTCCAGCCCAGAGAGGCACAGGCAGGTGCGGTCCCTGGGCTGCACAGGGCTCATGGCCCCTTTCTCCTTGATGACCCCAGACCAGCCTTTTGAGGATTCTGACAAGTTCCACTCTCCAGCCAGGGGGCTGCAGGGCCTGGCGTACTCCTAATTACGGTAGGTCTCCACCTGGGTCCTGCTTCCTCCCTGGCCCTGGGATGGGTTCTGCAAGGCCTTAGCAGGGTGGCGAGCTGGGGCCCGGTTCTCCCTCCCCACTGGCCCATCCTGACAGCTGTTGGAGGCACATACCCCACCCGCAGCCCAAACTGACCAGGTGGAGGGAAGTGGCTTTCTAGCCCCTTGTAGCCTCCAGAAACCTCTCCCACTCTGTCCCCACCAGGTCGGCAGGTGTTGCCCCCACTGAGCCTGGACTGGAGGCGCCTCCGGGACTGACTCCCATAGCCTGGATGGTGGCATAAACAGATGCAGGGCCAGGGCTGCAGCCAGACCTCAACCCCCGGGCTGAACAGGGAGCAGCCTCCCCCTGTGCCCACGGCCTCAGCCCCATGGGCTTCTCTCACCTCCCTTTCTTGGGGCTGGTCAGAACCCCAGCACTGTGCTGATGCTCGCAGCAGGAGAGCGTCCCAGGGAGGTGCCGGGACGCCGGGGCTCACCTGCTGGGCCGGCTCCTCTGGGACAGATGGATTCTGTGCAGACCAGGGATGTCAGCGAGGGGAGTATGGGATGGGGACCATGGGAAAGAGGACAGCTCAGGGAGAGGTGACCTGGAAAGGTCCTGTTTGCATCTGACCCATCTCAACTGGCCCAGCATCCCAACTTCTCTCCAGTGGAAAGGGTGGTGCCCAGCAGCCTCAGGAGGCCCACCCGAGCTCCCTGGAGCTCCCAACCGCCGCCGGACCCTGCGGTGCCCCTCTTCCTTTGAGACCAGCAGCCTCATGCTCGCCACATCATGCCTCCCAGTGGGGGCTTTGGGCATGGAGGATGCAGAAGAGGGGGTGCCAGGCCTCCTGAACTTGGAGTCTTCCCCCCAGCGGGTGTCTCGTGAACTCTGGCCCCCCATAACACTCTGACTCTGGTTGGCCCCACGGAATGGCCTGGCTGCACCCCAGGTGGCCTCACACTCGGCTAAGTCTGGAGAAAAACTGAACAATAAACCAGATGCAGATGGCCGCCTGGCCTCGCTTCTTTGGTGTGGATCTGCGTTCCTCAGTGGCTCTGCAGCTCCTGAGGGTCCCCTCCAAACCCCAGGCAGCCTTCTTGCACCTTGGGCTTTTGAAACAGCCCCAGAGCCGGGTGTGGTGGCACACGCTTGGAATCCCAGTACTTGGGAGGCTGAGACAGGAGGATCACAGGTTTGCAGCCAGCCTCAGCTACTTACTGAGGCCCTCCGCAACTTAGTGAGACCCTGTTTCAAAATAAAAAATAAAATAGGTCTGGGGGTATAGCTTGGAGATAGAAGGCCCCTGGGTTCAATCGCCAGTACCACAAAAATAAATAAACAAACAGTCCTGGAGTTCAACTGAGCAAGTAAGCCACACCGTGTGTCTCTTGGGTCCTTTGGGGTTGGGGGAGAGAAGGCTAGTGGGGCTCAGGCCCAAGAGCTCTGGTTGGGGGCCCAGTCAGACCACTGAGGACTCAGTCTCTCAGCTGTGTGGCCAGGACCAAGGTGGGGGTTGTCAGAAAGACATTGTCGGGAACCAGGACAAAGCAAATCAGTTGCTCCCCAGATGCACAGAGGCTGGGAAGTGAGGTGGTCTCAGAGGCTACAGGGCCTCACCTGGGCTCAGCAGGACAGTTTTTGGTCCTGGGGCCGTCCCTGTGAGCCACACTCCAGCCCCTCTTCCATCCTCCCCAGGCCCAGGCCCCTCTGGCTCTCTTGCCTCAGAGTTTGAGAGGAAGGCGGTAAAGACACAAGATTCCTAAGCCAATTCACCTTCCTCTACCCCCAGAAGAATCCCAATTGTCTCCCAAGACATGTGACCTGGTCAAAGGTCTGGCTGTCTGACCTTGGAAGCCATTGTTTTGACCCACTATCCAGTGGGTCCAGTGTCCAGCCTGGACCTGAGTCCTTGACACTCGGCTCTGGCCTCAGAACCTGTCCTTCCCACGCAGTTATGTTCTGCAGCCTTCTTTTTTTTTTTTTAAGGACGACATTTATTCCTTTTCCAAATGTTACAGTAAAACCAGGTGGAAGAGAATGGTTTTA
The DNA here is from genome assembly GCA_004027185.1 of Glis glis. Lineage (NCBI taxonomy): Eukaryota > Metazoa > Chordata > Mammalia > Rodentia > Gliridae > Glis > Glis glis. The sequence goes on from PVJS01041502.1 coordinate 15,160, forward strand.
GCAATTAGAAAAAAAAAGTACAAATCTGGGGTTTGGCCATTAAAAGTTATTTACAACAACGGGAGAAAAAAAAAGACAACAAGAAGTTGTTTCACATTACAGACCTCCCTCCCACCACAAAGCCTAATGCTTGCTTACCAAGTCAAAAAAGACACAGTTGATTCACAAGCTGGGAGTTGGAACTTGAGTAAGACATGTATAAAAACCTAGACAGGGTAGTGTCCTCCCAGCCCAGGTGCCACGAGGCACAGCACAAGAGACTAAAAACTCAACAGGGGAGGCTGGACACTCAGGGTTTGGGAGTATAAGCACCCCACTTCTGGCTCAGGGATTTGGGGAGTAGGATAAACAAAATCTACTTGGAAAAGAATTGGGGGAGAAAACCAGCATTGCCTTCTGCAAGGGTGGGGACAGGGAAGGAGGTAGGGCCAGGGACGGGAGCATTTCACATCACTGATCTAACTTGGGAAAATGTAAAGAACCATCTTCAACTGGCCTTAGGAGGAGGACCAGATGGCCGATGGGAAAATCCACAGGAGGGAGAGGAGAGGAGAGAACGTGGCTGGGAGGGGGTAACAAGCCCCTTTCTTTCTGGGAAGGCAGCCAGGGCACCAAATCCAGGCAGTGACCCCACAAGGACAGCACAGTTTTTGCTGCTTCGAGATCACCACCTGTGCCCACCCAGCTACTCATTCTGCTCAACGCTGGCCTATGCAGGGCCACTCTTGGGCCCCAAGGGAGTGGCCCCAAGGGAGTGGATGGCTCTGCGGCCTGGGGCCCTGCCTCTTCTGTGTCTCCCCCTTGGAGGCAGCACTAGCCTCTGCCCCCTTGGCCTGGGGCTCCTGGTTCTCCAGGATGGCAACGGCCTTCCCTTCCTGGGCAGTGCCCTCCTCGCTGCAGGCATGGGTCCCCCCCCCACTCCTGCTCTTCCTCTGTGGGTGAGGAGGCAGAAGAGTCACCCCCACCCTCCTTCCCCTTTCTCTTGAAGGACAGGCTGCTCAATTTGAAAGCCTTCATGAAAGAGAATTTCTTCTCAGGGGTCTCCTTGGCGGAGGCTTCCCCCTTAGCCTCGGCTCCCTGGCTCGAGGGCGCTGGCTCAATGGTCGCCAGCGACCCCAGCTGCCAGCCTGTTCCGTTCACAGGGGGCGACTCCCCTTCACCCTTGGGGGAGAAGTCTGCATTGCTTTTCACGTGGCCATTCTCCTGCCTGTTGGCCTTCGCGGGGGAAGCGCCTGCTGCCTCCTGGTTGGACACGTCTCCCCGGGGAGCCTTGGAGCGCTGGCTGCCCATAGTGGGGGGTCTGCTGGGGGCTGCTGGAGTTCAGTGGGGTCGGCCTGCAGGCGGAGGGGTGGGGCTGGCGCCTGAGGGGGAAGGGTGTCCGGGAGGGGGGGAACCGAGCTGCACCCCCGCTCCGCAGCTGACCAGCTAGCTCCGCGCCAGAACGCCCGCTGCAGCCTTCTGGACAGACACACTTGCCAAGACAGATGGGCTGGTCCTGTCCTTCAGAGTCCTGGCTTCTTTGCTTGGTGTTCTTGGCCAGCACCTGGGATTCATCTCACCTGGGACCCATGGCACAGGGTCATCCTGCCTCTGGTCATCCTGCCCGGTGTGGACTTTTGCCTGGCCTCCCCCTCCATTCCAGCTTGCACTGTTACAGAGCACCAAAGCCGTCTTCCCACGCTGCGCTCCTTCAACTCCCATCAATTCCTGCTGCCCGGGCCCTCCCACGCTGAGCCCCTGAAGAGTTCCACTTCATCTGGACAGTGGTCACACCTTGGTTCCCAGGAGGAGGCAGGCGCCATGATCAATACAAATGAGTCGTGATACCTGTCCGCAGTGATCCCACAGCACTGCCCAGGCCACTGTGTGTCAACCCCACACACAATTCCAGGTGGGTTGTCGATCAAACTGTGAACCCGGAAACAATAAAACTTCTGAAAACAGACTACAAGGCTTTTGCCTGAGTGAGCTGCAAGGTCTGTTTCCCTACCCGCATGGCCACGTTTGAAATGAAGCAAACACTGAATGTGTTTGAGGCGGCTCAAATGGACCCCAAAGTCTCTTTTCTCTAGGGTAACGTTTCCAAATAGGAAAATGTTCACACACTGGATAGTTAGTGATTCTCTGAAGCTCTTAGCTCCTTCGCCTGGAGCAGCCCCCTCCCCTACCTCACCCACAGCTGTGCGCTTTGACCCCCAAGCTTTCTCCCTCTGTAACCACCTCAGTGGCAGTAACACAACCACTGGATGGCGGAAAGCAATGAGCCATCTCCTTGGAGCCACCTGCCTAGAAGTCTGATGTCCCCAGGAAAATCCTCAACATGAGAAATGTGATGGATGCGACCACACTCAAATGTAGACCTCAGATCCTCTTATCACTCCTACCACTCTCATTATGAGACTTTTTAATGACTAGAACGTCTTAATTAAATGTAGTCTAAGTTTTCAATCTTTTCTGTATGGTTAGTACTTCTTATACCATTTTGAAAAATTGTTACCTACTCCACAGTCAAGAAGATAACATGGAAAGTTTTCTTAGCCAAGCATGGTGGCACATGCCTATAATCCCAGTACTTGGGAGGCTGTGACAGGAAGATCGCAGATTTGAGGCAAGTCTCAGCAACTTAGCAAGAACCTGTTTCAAAATTTAAAAATAAATTTATTTATTTATTTTTTGACAGTACCGGGGATTTAACCCAGGGCATTCTACCTCCACGCTACACCCCAAGCCCTATTTCTTTTTCTTTTTTTTTTTTTTTTTTGCAGTACCGGGG
>PVJS01041504.1:0-17933 GCA_004027185.1 Glis glis
CCCTCTGCAACTTTGTGAGACCCGGTTTCAAAATAAAGTATAAAAAAATAGGACCAGGGGTGTAGCATGGAGGTAGAACGTCCCTGGGTTCAATCCCCAGTACCGCAAAAAAAAAAAAAAAACTTCACAGCAAGGCTGATTCCAATGGGAACTGCTAAACGGGAGTTATCCTTCATGTCAAGCTAAAATCTGACTTTCTGTTGGGCATAGTGGCTTACTTCAAAGGCTGAGACAGGAGAATCACAGGTTCAAGACAAGCCTCAGCAACTTAGTGAGACTCTCAGCAACCTAGCAAGACCCTGTTTCAAAAAACAAAAAATAAAAAGGGCTGGGAGTGCAACTCAGAGGTAGAATGTCCATGGGTTCAATTCCCAGTACCACAAAAAAAAAGTGACCTTCTGATACTTACACCTGTTGAACCTGGATCAAATATTCTTTGAAACTCTTCCAGGTGATTGTTTAAATTTTGGAAAAATTAGAATTTCTATTCATTTATTTATTGTACTCTACCATCATATGCAGCCCACCATCTCTGCAGTAGTTACCTGTCTCTCAGTACTCTCTCCATCAAAATTTTTACTAAGCATAATTTTGATTTTCATCTCCCTGATTGCTAATGATGTTGAACATTTTTTCTTTTATTTATTGGCCATTTGTATTTCTTCTTTTGTGAAGTGTCTATTAGTACAATTGCCCATTTCTTGATTGGATTTTTAAATTTTTTTAGTGTTGAGTCTTTTAAGTTCTTTGTACATTCTAGATATTAGTCCTCGATCAGAGGAGTAGCTGGCAAAGATCTTCTCCCATTCTGTAGGTTCTCTCTTTAGACTCTTGATGATTTCCTTTGATGAGCAGAAACTTTTTAGTCTAATGCCATCCCATTTATTAATTCTTGTTTTAATTTCCTGAGCTTTGGAGGTCTTATTGCGGAAGTTTCTACCTGCACCTATATGTTGGAGTGTTGGACCTATACCCTCCTCTAGTAATTTCAAAGTCTCTGTTCTAATTTCCAGGTCTTTGATTCATCTTGAGTTGACTCTTGTGCAGGGTGAGTGGCAGGGATTTAATTTCATTTTCCTACAACTGGATAACCAGTTTTCCCAATATCATTTGTTGAAAAGGCTGTTTTTTCTCCAACATATGTGTTTGGCACCTTTGTCAAAAATCAATTGGCTATAAGTGTGTGGATTTGTTTCTGTATCTTCTATTTTTTTCCATTGGTCTATGTGTCTACTTTTGTACCATGCTGTTTTTGTTACTATAGCTCTGAGATTCCATCTAACCCCAATCAAAATGGCAATGATCAAGAAGTCAAACCACAATAAATGCTGGCAAGGATGTGGGGAAATAGGAACTCTTCTACACTGTTGGTAGGATTGCAAATTAGTACAGCACTATGGAGATGAGTGTGGCGATTCCTCAGAAAATTGGGAATGGATCCACCATATGATCCAGCTATATGCTTGGGTATCTTTCCAAAGGGACTTAAATCAGAATATTATAGTAATATATGCATATCCATATTTATAGCAGCACAATTCACAATAGCCAAATTATGGAACCAACCTAGGTGTCCATCAACAGATGAATGGATTACAAAATTATGGGATATACACACAATGGAATTCTACTCAGCAATAAAGATGAACAAAATTATGTCATTTGCAGGAAAATGGATGAACCTGGAGAACATTAAGTGAAATTAGCCAATCACAGAAAGTGAATGGCCATATGTTTTCTCTCATATGCAGAAGCTAGGGAGTAATTGGGATACCAGAGGGACTTCAGATAATGGAAGAAAAACTGCAGTGGAGCCAGGGAGTTGGTCTAGGGAAAGGGGGGTGGGGAGAGTGAGAATCAAAGAAGGAATCACCCCCATTGACATTATGTACATATGTGAGAATACCAATCTCAATCTCAATGCCCTGTATGGGGAAGGGGGGAAGTAGGGAGGGAGTTGGGGGAAAGCCCGCCAAGTGCTGTGTGCATGTATGTCACTATCACTATGAACTACATTATGATGTGAGACTATAATGCACCAATAAAAGTATAAAAACAATAAATAAATTAATTAGTTAATTAATTAATGCTGGACCCAGGGAATGTATACCCCATGTATGTTTTGAACAGTGCTGTGTTTAGTGGGAGTATTGCTTATCATGATACAGATGTTATGCTTTCATTAATTGAGCCCAAGATTAAATTAACACTATTAGTAACCATAATGAAATGTTGGCTTACATCAAATATCCACATAAATATACTTTCCTTTTCAATGTTAGACTTTATGTTTATCATCTTCATAGTTCATCTTACTGCTTTTGATCTTGCAATTGAACATCTTGCTATTGTTCCTAATCATGACTCCGTATCTATTGCAGTGTGACAGAAAACAGAAGTCCTCAGATTATTCACTGTATGACTCTCATTGGGTCACCTGATTTCCCTGAAACTCAGATCTTCTCATTATATTAAAAAAAAAAAAGGAGGTTGGAGTGTAATAATAAGGCTTCTTTGGAGACTCGTGAGAATCAAATGTGACAAGCTAGGCAAAAGCATCCTGTAAAATAGGAAACACTATGCAAATGTTAGTTACTAGCAGTGATAGGACTGACTTTTCATCTTGATTTTGTCAACTGCAGAGATGATAAACATGTTTTCTATGTCTTTATCCAATCCATTGATTCAAGTGCCAAGTACATTAAGACCAAAATACAACCCAGCATGCTTTAGATTTGTTTTCAACCTGTTGTGACTCTGTCTAAAGGTACTGTGACCCAACCTGTATATCCTTAGCTCACCTTAGCCACAAAGACCTCATAAGCCTGGCTGTGTGTCAACATATATGGTGTAGTCGTTACCATCAACAGCTTTGAGACAGCTTTGGCTTCAATTCCAGCTCAGTCATTTGCGTAAATTACTTGATCTCACTGATCCTCTCTTTATTATCGTTAAAAACACAGATAAACAGAGTACCTGTCTACTAGGACTATTGTGGGGTTAAATGAAATAAAGCAAATGGGATCCACCTGTTGAATGGAGGACAGTAAGCACTCAACAAGCGTTTGCTATTTTTATGGTATTATTGTGAAAATTAAGTTTTCCTAGTTGACCTCTGATCTTATAAAGTAGCTCTATTTCAAAAGCAAGGAAATAAGTTAGCATAACTTAACTCTTAACTCACTTAATTCCTTGCAAACCTATGCTCACCCCTCGTAACCACCACATTCCTTCATTAATACTCACAAACCATTAACTTAAACCATTCTTGACTTTCTGGGCTCACCATGGGGGAATGGCTGACCTCTTTGTGGACTGTAGACTCTAACCTCCTTTTTGAAAAATGAATTAACGTTTCTCTTAGTCAGTCATCTTTGAGTCTGGAAGATCTCAGTAGTTACTGAGATTAATCCTCTGTTCACATTCACTCATTTTTTTATACTTTTATTGATTCAATATAATTATACATCATAAAGAGATACAAGATGATACAAACATATGAGCACACATCGCTTGGTGTATTTTCTTCTGTGCACAACCCCCCCCATACATGTTAGTGAGATTGCTAGTGAAACTTTGTGTGGACATAACCTCCTTGAACCGTTTCCTTCCTCAAGCCTCATTTTTCCCTTCACAGTCCCCTTCCACTATTTTACTGTTTTCTCTCCTAATTTGACTAAAGTCTCTTTTTCTTCCTATTTTTGTTCTAACTTCCACATATGAGAGAAAACATATGACCCCTGACTTTCTGAGACTGGCTGATCTCACTTAGCATAGTATTCTCTAGTTCCATCCTTTTTCCTGCAAATGACATAATTTTGTTTTTCTTTATGGTTGAATAAAATTCCATTGTGTGTATAGACCACATTTTTGTTACCCATTCATCTGTTGATGGACACCTAGGTTGGTTCCATAATTTTTGCCACTATAAACACGGGTATGCATGTGTCACTATAGTATTCTAACTACAATTTCTTTGGAAAGAGCTCATTCTTTGGAATGAGTGGTATGGCTGTTCACTTAAAAAGAATAATTTGAGTATCTTCTATTTTCCCCACACTCCAGTTTTCTCAGTAGCTGGCATAACTTGCACCTGGTACTGGCAGCCAGAACTCATTTATAAGAGCCAGGCTTTGTCTTACTGTCCACTCAGCTACGGAGAGATGCAGTCAGCTCGGCATTGTTTGTGCATGCGTGCCAGTCATTTAACACTGAGTCACAACTTCCTCCCCAGCAAAGGAGGATAATAATAACTACTATGGCTACGTCACAGGGTAAAAATATATAAGAGGAGGTGTTTAAAAAAATTGTCCCAAAAGAACAAAGCATGCAAATAAAAAAAATTCAAAGTATTATTTGTTCTTACCCTTCTAGGCTGCAGACCACTTTCCTTGCTGCAGAACTTGAAAGCAAAATATAAACTTAATAGTTCTATTACCTGTTATCATTACACCATCTGCCCAGGGAGCCTGGCAATCACTTCCTTGTTCTTCTAGTTTCAAACACAGGCGAATATGCCTTTTTGTGGTCTTTAACATTTTCAACAAGCCCACATTTAATTATTTATATGCTATTTATATCCATATGTTATTCTATATTAAGATACAAGTGCAATCAGATCCAGCAAAGCCAGAAAAAGGCGAAGGGAACAAGAATGGAAAGGAAGAGATGGCTGGGTAGGAAAACCTAGGCTGAATATAATCTGTGCAACTGAACATATACTTAGCTTCACTTTCGGAAACAGAGCTAAAAAAAGATCGGGCTGGGGGTGGGAGCGCAGGAGGAGTGGCATCGCTCTCGGGTTAATAACAGGAAGCATAGCAAGAGATATACCTCTGATGTCCCACTGAACTCTAAGAGGGATCACACAGAGCCTTTTATATAAAGGACACAAAACAACCTAATAGAAAGTGTCTTCGACAATGATTTTGCAAAGGAGGAAATATGTCATCCAAACGGTCGCTTTTATATATAATCCTTAATGAAAGATGAGGGAGTGATGTCAAACTGTCACTCTGCGAGGATACTTCCAGAGGAGGGGAGGTCATATTGCTGCACATGTATAAATATTCTTAGTAACATGGGTTGATCTGAGGCTGGGAATTTAGAAATCTAAAGTAATGAGTTACCATCATACCCACTGAGTTATGTCTTTTCAACGTTTCATGCAGGCCTTGACAAGTGACCTGGATGCTCATACATACAGACTGGGAGAGCCAAGAACACAGTTTTTCTCCATTGTTGATAAAATGTAGCGATCTATGTTTTAGATAACTGGCATATAGGTGGCAATGATCTATTTCAAAAGTCAAGTCCTTCTTGCCAAAAAGGAGGGCCTTCCCATCATCTTCAGGGATATAGGCTGTCAAGCCAAAATTCCTCTTAGAAAACAGTTTTGGACATGGTAAAACTTTAAACAAGGACTTAAAACCCCCATAGTTCTATATCAGAGAGCAGAGGTTGTCAAACTCTACCTTAGGGTCCAAATTCACTCACCACTTATTTTTGTAAATAAAGTTTTATTGGAACGCAGCTACACTCATTAGGTTATGAATTGTCTATTCACAGACATAACATTGCAATGTCAGAATTGAATAGTTGTGACAAGGAACACATGGCCTACAGAGCCCAAAATGTTTACTACCTGGTCCCTTACAGAAAAAGTTTGCCAACCCCTGCCAGAGAGCAGAGACAGGGATGGTTCAACTCCAGGGGGATTTAAGGACCATAGTTACTTTCCCATCAATTTTCAATATAAAATAATTTAAGACAGCCCTTAGTCAATTTCTTTATTTTAAGCATCACAAGATTGTTAAGGGCTCCTGACAATGAATTAACTACAAAATTCACACCCAAAAGGTGAAGGGAATTAGTTTCCAAGTAGTGATGTCAGTGGAGTAGAACCAGAGACATGTGTTCAGACCACTATTTTTTTCCTTTTAATTTGAATCTTAATAATTTAGTAACACTTTTCTATAAACTCTATGCATTTCCCTCTATTCTAAAGAAAAAAATAGATGTCATCTTATAAACAGACACTGAGATAATTTCCATGAATAGAGAGCGACCTCAGATCAAACTTGCCCCGATGAGTGCCAAGAAGAACAACAGATGAACGGTTCTATAGCCAAAATCATCTCTTTTGGCGGACATTCCCTTTTGCTTACCTGTTTTAGAGTAAATCGTCCCGTGCAACTAGTTCATCATCAGTTCCGTAAATATAAATTTCATGATTTTATGGGCCAGTATATTAGAAGGCACATCAGGCCGGGTGTGGTGGCACACACTTGTAATCCCAGTACTCGGGAGGCTGAGACTGGAGGATCCGGGTTCGGGGCCAGCCTCAGCTACTTAGGCCCTCCACAAATTAGTGAGACCCTGTTTCAAAATAAAGAATAAAAAATAGGGCTGGGGGTGTAGCCTGGAGGTAGAATGCACCTGGGTTGGATCCCAGTTCTGCAAAAAAAAAAAAAAAAGGTACATCAGGAGGTTACGATCCTCAAAGACAGAAATTTCGTTGATCCTTTTTTTCTTTAATTCTGGCTAAAATGAGTGTTGTCGTTCTCCAGTCAAGATCTTTGCGGCCTTCCTCTCCCATAGCCAGTGCTGTGGGCAGATGCAAACGACTTCCAAAAGAGGATGTTGTTGGGGGCCTTGACTCAGAGCCCTTTTTGTGTGAACAGCGAGACACACTCTAAGCTAAGCCAGCCTCATAAGCACACAAGAGCTTACGGATCACAATGAGTGTAACCACTCCTGGCTTTATTTATTTTTCTGAGTCTCATTTTCCTGTTGTCCTACTTTCCTCACCCACTTATTTTTCGCTTTATTTTATCTTGTGTGGTATTAATAGGTAATCCACCTTAAATCCTTTCTGGAACAAGGCAGGGTATAAGTAAACAAGTTAAAATGAACTGGCCTGTTGAATAGAGTTATTTAGTATTGTCCATCTGAATACTGAAAACAAAAATGTGCCAAAAACAACTATTTTGTTTTGGCATCATAGCTGCTGAGGTTTTCTTTCAAATAGAGATTGCTTAACAGGTTCATGGGCTTCTTGTTGCTCCTGCAGGCACGTGATCTTAGGATTGTGCAGCTAGAGAGACAAGGATGCTCATTTTATCGTTTGCTATGGCAAGAAAGTAGGCAACTCCAGGCGGTTGCAGCTGCAAAAGGGTAGATGCATCCAAGGAAATAACTAATATATCACTGATTGTGAAGGTTACTGCAAACATCCTCTCTTCAGTGTCTCTTAGGAGGAGAAGAAGGCTTAGTGATTAGCATTTGAATAGCACTTTACAACTTTCAGGAAAAAAAAGTACAAATATGGTACCTTGCTCAATCCTCAGGATTGGTTTATGAAACAGAATGGCAGGAACTGAGGCAGGGAAGACAAGCAAAATGAGTAGAGGCATCAGACTTCCAGTTCAGGCTAGAAGACCACATCATCGTTTCTCTGTGCTCTCCCTCACCCTTCAACATGTTTCTAATTATTTGATGCAAGCATTATAAAGTCTAGAAGCCTGCTATGTGACGGAGCATAGTTGAAGGCTTTGAAGTTATACCTAAGGTTAAAAATCAGATTTTCATTTTCTAACAGTTACTTCGGGCAACTGTATTAATTTCCTAAGATTAGCACACACTAGGTGGCTTAAAACAATAGAATGTGCCAGGCATGATGGCACATGACTGTAATCTCATTCCTTAGGAGGCTGAGGTAGGTTCAAGGCCAGCCTCAGCAGCTTAGTGAGACCCTCAGTCACTTAGCGAGATCTTGTTTCAAGACAAGACAATAAAGGGGACTGGGGTGTACTCAGGGGTAGACCTCCCCTGGGTTCAAACACAAGCACCACACACACAAAATTAATTAATTAATTAATTAATTAAAATAATCAGAAATGTATTTGCTCACAGTTGAGGAGGCCAGACGTCTGAATCCAGGGTATGGGCAGGACCACACTCCTAAGGACTTTAGGGGAGAATCTGTTCTTTGCCTCTTCCTGCTTCTGCTGGCTCCAGATGGTCCTTGACTTGTGGCTACCTCACTCCAATTTCTTCTGTGGTCACGTTGCTCCTCTTCTCTGTGTGTCGTCTCCTCTGCGTGTCTGCCTCATAAGAATATGTGTGAAAGCATTTAGGACCCATTTAGGATAAACTTTTCTTTTCAAGATCTATAACTTACACACCTTTGCCAGCTAGCAGAATACTCACAGGTTCTGGAGACTGGAATACAGACATATCTTTTTGGAAGCCACCATTAAAGTCACCAAGATTCAGTCATGCTGTGCTTTCCCTAAAAATTAGAATAATCACTTATTCTAGTTAGAATGATCACTTAATCTGAAGGGTGCCCATTAAATCAGATAATCTAAATGAAAGTGCCTAATGTATAGCAGGTGCTCAATAAAAGGATTTCATCCCCTTTTCTCATCCAGGGAGTTTCGAGTCCAATCACTACTTTGAGATGATTTTTCTCATTTATCATTGCAATAATTCCCAAATACATACTCGAATTATCCATCTCTTTCAATTTCTCTTTAGAGTTCCTCTTTCTAATAAGCTGCATTCATTTTCAGGACAAAGAACAACAAACTTTCTGAGTTCTCTTTTATCATGGACTAGGACGGTGCTTCTCAAAGTTTCCATGGTGAGGGATTAGTTTTAATTTTATAAAATAAGATGAAAAATGTAGTGACAAAAATTACATGGACGCTTGCAATGCTTAATTTTCTTCTCATTGTAGAACAATAACAAGTTGTGGAACCACCCTGTCTCATTTTGAAAAATGCTGAGACAGCGTACATAGGTGACCGTCATAATAGTCTCAACTCCTAAACTCTCATGACTCTCATTATTACCCCCTAGGATTTCCATATTGGTATTTGCCTTTCTGGAATTCTTCCTCTGTTTTAGAGATTTAAAATGTCAACACAAAAGTTAGGCATTCGTCAAATACTATTGTTTTAGCAAAATTAATTTTCCAGAAGGCAATCATTTCTTCCATTACTGCAAAGCATTACTTCATACCAAGATTTAACACCAAAAACACAATAATCATATCCTCTCTCTTTCCGAGGGGTCTGAAATACAGAATCATAGCAGTACAACCAATTTTCCATTTATTTTACCTACCTTACCTTTGTTTCCCTCTTGATGTTCATCTTAGCTAGACGTGGCACTATTGTATTTTCCCGCCTACTGGATATAAGTGTTTGAATAACATGCACCTTTCTCTTGATGTTTTTTTACAGTCTTACCCTGGTAAGTCTTAGTGCTCTCTATAACATTATATTTACTTTTTGCTTTAAAGCTTTTTCATTTTGTCACCACCAATTGTGTGTTGACATGTATCGCTTCCTAAGGTCATAAATATTCTTAGTGAACTTCTCTGTTATTTGTTGAATGAATGAAGGAATGATAATTACTAAGGGCCACCTCCACTAGACAAATTCTTTCTCTGTCACACCCGCTGTCCCTATTACCTAACTGGTAGTCAGTCTTGATTTTTCTCCCTCCCCTTCATCTATTTATCCCTGTTCACTGCTTTGATCTGGTCCCTTTTCCATTGTCAATAGTACATCTTCCTGACATTCCTGTCATGATCCAGAAGACAAATTCTTTCCTTTGGACGCCTTCTACATAGCCAGGTATTACCCTCCTTTCTCCTCTACTGTTGTGAACACACACTGGAAGCAAAGAAAAGAGTCCCACTCATCCTCCCAATTTCTCCACTTTTCTACCTAGTCCCAGAGAAGCATTGGCATCTATGACCGTGACATCTGTTCCCAAGTGAGCCATCAGTGATGGGGATCAGTGGGCTTGAGGAATCTTGTCAGGTTCTCTGTCATATCTAGAAGTAAATTCTATCATATTTCTCAGACCACCCACAGACCACCCACAGATCACCTATGCCCATGCCATGTTGACACACAGCCCCCCTCCACCCAGCCAGCATAGTGACACATCCTTAGCAAGTACATGTTTCTATCTGGTTGAGACAACACGAGTCTATCATTTGAATGCGTATAATCTCTTGGAGGCTTGTAATGCTGTTTCTTGAGCATGTCTAGAATTGCCCTCAAGAAGAATCTAGTGAAGACTCCATGCAGCCTAATTTCCTCTTGCTTATCCCCAACTGTGTCAAAGACCACCCAGTTACTCTAGGCGACAGCCTTGGAGTCACCTCACAGTCCCAGGGCGCCACCTTTTCTTCTTCTGTATAGGCCCAGGAACACTTTTTGTTTTGTTTTGTTCTGGTTTTAGTAGTATTGGGGATTGAACCCAAGGGCATTCTACCTCTGAGCTGCACCCTTGCCTTATTTTATTTTTCATTTTGAAACAGGGTCTCTATAAGTTGCAGAGGGCCTCACTAAGTTGCTGAGGCTGACCTCTAACCTGCAATCCTCTTGTCAGCTTCCCAAGTAGTGGATCACTGGGGTGTGCCACCACTCCAGCTAAGCACTAGATCTTTAACCTTAAAACACACACACACACACACACACACACACACACACACACACACACACAGAGCTGTCCCCCCTCCTACTCTGTATCCTCTGGTTCACTTCTGTTCAAGGTAGGTTTTCCCCAGGCTACACTACAGAATACAGTACAGTTCCTTTTCATATCCCATTGTGAAATAGTGTGGAGAATTAGGTGGAGATATTGACAGCAAACCTGAAGAGTTACCATAAAATGAAGTCATCTAAGAGTTGTCCTAGTTATTTTCCTTGACATATAATTACTGACTCCCTTTTTATCTGGTATACTCAGGTACCAGGGCGAGGTCCTATAGATTTTAATGTCTTCTAAGCCTTCATTATAATATTTGTTCCCAGTGTAAGGCTTCCATGTTGACTAATCTGGCATTCCTCTAGGGGCTTTATTTGGGGACAAACATTAGGAAAACCTAATGGGTCCTTTTCTACATTTCCAGCTATTCTCCTCTGGCTGTGCAGAAATGCTTTACTCTTCCTGAGACTCCCCCAGTCTCCTGACCCTGTAAGTCCTTTTTTCTCTCTCCTATAACCTTAGAGAGGAAAGTGCCTTACTTGTTTACTCCCTACTTATTTACTTTCTGAAGATTCTTCCCCAAGAGCCCTGGCTTTCCCTGACCCTAGTTCTGTCCTTCTCCCTCCTGGGAAATCTGCCCTGTGTGGTTCCTGCAGCACCTGCACTAGCCAGGTAAGAAGAGTTCCAACACCTGTTGCTCTCAGTGACCGTCTGTGTGTAACTTCTCTGATCCTGACCCTGTGGCTCCCATGGTCTTATGAGCAGTCAGACCCATCATTTCATTCAAAGGACTATTGCAAAATGAAAATTTGGGCCCCTTGTTGAGAAAGTATTAAGATTTTCAAGATAGCAATAGATAGCATGAAACCAAGTACAGGGTTTTCTGAGTATAAGAGTCTACATGACCACACAGGTTTCCGTTCCCAGGAAATTGGCCCTGCTAGCAGTATGTCTTTCTGGAATCCTGTTCTTCTGATAGTCTTTAATCTTGTGTGATCTTTTTTGGCTCCAGTACCCTCTTTGGCTAACTTCACCATATTTGCGATTCAGATTCAGTGAATTTACAGTAAGAAAGGTTGAGATCTAGCTTTAGTTAATAATCTAGCCCTTCTCAGATCAAGTTGTTCATTCCACTATCCCCTAAACTCCCTGAGATGACTCCCAGGGGCATCCCATTCCCAGGGAAGAAATCTGTTTAGAATAAAAATTCTATAATATAAAAATAATTTCAGTTGTTCAAAAATTGGGGGTTGACAATCTGTTCAGTGCCCAGCATCATGTTTGATGCTGAGGACACGAACATGAAGAAATGCATGACCAGTCTACTTCATGGTCCAGAGGGTGTGGTCAGACTTGGAGAAATAATTATAAATCAATTTGAAAGCAACCTTCTAGTACAAAGGTGCAAAGAAAGGAAGAAAGGGCAAGCCAAGCGTGGTGGCGCACGCTTATAATCCCAGTCCTTGGGAGGCTGAGACAGGAGGATCACAGGTTCGCAGCCAGACTCGGCTACTTAATGACGTCCTCCACAACTTAGTGAGACCCTGTTTCAAAATAAGGAATAAAAAATAGGGCTGGGGATGTAACCCAGAGGTAGAATGTCCCTGGGTTCAGTCCCCAATACTGAAAAAAAAGAAAAGAAAGAAAGAAAAGAAGAAAGGGAGCGAAGGAGAGAGGGAGGAAGGAAAGGGAGGGAGGGAGGGGAAATATAAACCAGTTAGAAAGCAACCTTCTAGTACAAATGTGCAAAGGAAGGAAGAAAGGGAGGGAGGGAGGCAGGGAAGGAGGGAGGGAGGAAAGGAAGAAAGGATGGAGGAAGGGAAGGAGAGAGAGAAGAAGGAAGGAAAAAATAAAAACCCTATTAGTATGCCTAATTTCCACCAGTGGAAAAGGACAGTTAATTCCTTACCCTACTTGTGGACACAGGCTTCCTTTCTCCTTGTTTTTTTTTTTAATCTAGTTTTTTTCTTCTGTGCATATTCTCTAGCACATCATTCTAACAGGGTGGAATACAGAGAAGTACTTCTCAAGCCCTGTCACACTGTCCTTTAGAGAAACCAACTACAGTGGCCACAAACATTGTTGACTACCCCTTAGGCACAAAAGAAACATATCATCTACCTGCCCTGCCATAGACTGCACCTTTCAGTATTTCCCGACTCTTCTCCACATAAACCAGCAGTGTTTCTGAACCAGCTGTGGAAGAAACTTTGCAAAATGTTCCTCTAGACCATGGAAATCAAGTCGTGATGTCATTCTACCCTCCATGAATATCTACTATAAGTAAAAGGATAGATAGGGCACTGGTCCTGCAGGAAACTTTCAAAAGCAATGAAAACTTTGGTCTTCACGAAAGCTTCTCATCAACCCTAGTCATGGAAACAGCTTTAGCAAAACTTCATCGGATTCCATTGGCACTATGGCCAATCAATAGACTATTTTTTTTAATGTGCTGCAATCTTAGGCTGCGATTCCTAGGCTTCCAGTCTTTATAATCATTCTTTCTTCTTTAGGAAATATCCTGACCCTGGATATGATCCCCAGCACTACCAGACCAAAAAAAAAAAAAAAAAAAAAAAGGAAATATCTTTGACAGAGAGATAATGTTTAAAAGAATACTGTTGAGCTTCCTCCCGGAGGCTGAGAGCTCGCCACAGGAAAGACAATGGTCCCCACACACACCCCTCCTGCCAGCCTTCATGTAAATGACAGTTTTGTAGTAGAGTGACTTGAAAGGTGACAAAGTGGCAGCAAGGGGACTCTTGGGGTATTTGTTTGTTTGTTGTTTGTTTTTCCACAGACACTGATCAAGCGTGTTTCAGCCATCTGCACTGGTCCTCTTCCGTCTCTCTTCAGGATCAGCCTCGCCCATTAGCCCATGAATGGGTGGGCACCTACGTCCTGTGCGTTAAAAGGGTGTTTAGAAACTCTGCTGCTCTGAATTTCATCCTCACTGGCCAACCTTGATTCCTGAAACTCCATATGAGAGTCATTGCTGCTAGTGATAAAGTAATTGATTAGATCCTTTCCAAGCGACAGCTCTCCAGGGCATATTGTGATGAGGAGAAAGTGGAGACAATACAAAGGTCCAAGATGCCGGAGGGAAGAGGATTTACATACCGATTCTGAAGAGGAAGCGTGTATCCCAGAAAATGAGTCTTTCTATATCAGTTACACATAGCGCCAGAACCACTCTCATCCCACCATGAACTTGCACTCATCTTGCCAAATGAGGTTTCTTAACACTCAAGAGCCTATGGAAAGACCTCACTCTGGAGAGCCGAGAAAAGCTCCAGGCGATTCGTGCTCATTTGACTGCACCTTTTACAACAGTGCCAGGATATGCTTGATCTTACCTCAAATACTTTGCCACTGGCTGAAATTGTGGAGTCATCTCTCCAAGCTTCCCATTTCCCTTGGATAGCACAGTGAGGAGGAAACCACTCTGCTCATCCCTGAAATTCCTGAGGAAATGGATTGGCCAAAGGCAATGGCCCTGCTCACCTCTCTTGTTGGCAGACCATGCTTCCATGGTGTTCTCTGTGAAATTTACCTGAGAGTCAGGCATGGTGACATATGCCTGTAATCCCAGGACTTGGGAGGCTGATAAAGGAGGTTTGTAAGTTCGAGGCCAACCTCAGCAACTTAGTGAGACCCTGTTTCAAAATGAAAAAGGACTGGGGGTGTAGCTAAGAGGTAGAATGACCGTAGGTCCAATCCCCAGTACCAAAAAGAAAAAGAAGAACTTTACCTGTGTAGGTAAGCAGTATTGGTGGCTATCAAACTAACTCTCTCATCCATCAGAGGCAATAGGTTATAATAAAAAAGAACATAGAGTCACATAGACCTTCCTAAAGCTGCCTCTTGTTGCATTTTGAGACTGGTTACGTTACCTAACCCCTCTGAGCCTCTGCTTCTTCATCGGTGGAAAGGAGATGGTGGTGTCCCCCCTGCAGCTGTGGGGAGGACAGATAGGGAGCCTGACATGCAGACAGCCATCAACAAATGTAGTTCTTTCCCCGCATGAGTTCCCTATTTGAATGGAGCCTATCAACCTGCAATGCTCTGCATTATTAAAGTGGTTAATGCTGACACAGAAAAAGAAGAATTCTTAAAATTCTTTCTTACATCCTAAATATTCTAGCTAAGTTTCAGTACAGCTAGCCCAAGAACTTATGTCTGCCAAGGCCAGAAAGTGGGTTTGGAGCCTCTGTTGCACAACATGAATTTTTGAAGTGATTTCTGTGCGTTCAGGAAAATGGAGCTCTCTTCTTGTGAAATGTGGGGTTTGTGTGTGTGTGTGTGTGTGTGTGTGTGTGTGTGTACTAGAAATTAAACCCAGGTGTTCTACCACCACGTTACATCTCCAACCCTTCTTATTTTTTATTTTGAGACAGGGTCTCACTAAGTTGCCCAGACTGGCCTCAAATTTGTAATCCTCCTGCTGTAGTCTCCCTAGTTGCTGAAATTACAGTCAGGCTCCATAGCACCCAGCTAAAATGTGGATTTGTTAGGATAAATGTTTACATAGGTCCTGAAAATCAGTTATTCTATTTATTCCTAGAATTGCCAACAAATTAATTTAAATTATCTTTCGACCATTTATGCAATGAATTAGGAACACCAGAAAAAAATCTTCTCAACTTACAGTGTGAACACCCAAATAATGTTATTGTTTCAGAGACACACTAGTAAAGTGGCTCGGTAGTGAGACTCTTAAGATCTTTCCCAAAATGGGCTAATTTATCCATGCAGCTCCAGCAATAAAAATGGGGGGGCTATAACATAAGCCTCGAAGGCTTTTTCAAAACAAAAATCGATAGCCTGGACTCAAAGAAAGAAAAGGACTTAGCACAAGGCTTGAAATTCCTGAGGTGGGAGTTTTCCATAGATCACAGCAAGCTGATCAGGCTTCCAGGAGCCAACAAAGGAAGAGAGCTGTTGAGAAAGACAAAAGGGAGACAGAAAAGAGAAGCAAGAAGAAAAGGTATTTGGACATATTTAATTTTTTTATTTTTTGTACTGGGGATTGAGCCCAGGGGAATTCTACCTCCAAGCTACACCTCCAGCCCTTTTGTTTTTTGGGTTTTTTTTAATTTTTAATTTTGAAACAGGGTCTTGCTAAGTTGTTGAGGTTGGCCTCAAACCTGCAATCCTCCTATCTCAGCCTCCTAAGTACTGGGATTGCAGGCATGCACCACCACGCCCAGGGCAATTTTTATACAAGAATTTTCAAAATGCTGGACCCCAGGTAAAGATTCAATCAGATAATTACCTATGAAAAGCATTTCAAACCCTAGATAGTAATGGAGTGGGCAAAGTGGTATTTGTTTCGGGGCCCGGTGGGAAATAATAAATTCTCGGTGACTAATGACACTTTATGTGCTGTCTGCCATTAAAAACATTTCTGTTCTTGAGTCACAGCGGAAGCTCCAGCTTGCATTTTATTGTTCAATTTGCTTTTTTCTTTCCTGGGTGAACCAGCGTTGGAGTAAAGACTTGAAAGTTTATAGAGTTAGCAGGACCTCAAGGGACTAAAGCCAAGCCAAGCCAAGCCACTGAGGGTAATGCCAAAGATTGTCTACCCTCAGGAAAATATGGGATTCAGAAAGAAAAAGAAGAAGAGTGATTATAAAGAATGACGGTCTGTAACTTAGACAAAATTTCTTGGCTAGGCTGGCAAATCTCCTTTTTTAAAAAACAAACAAACAAAAAGTTTCCTGGTTGACAGTTGCTTAAACTCTTCCTTTTTCCATCTCTGGCACGCTACTGAAAGGATAAACTGGTCCCATCCCACAGGACACCAAGACCCAGAGTCTTTCAAGAGGAGGCATCAGCTCTGGCTGTTAAAAGCAAAGGCTTGAGAGCTAAGAACTTCAGGGGGTAGAAAGATTTCTGCTCAGTAAATGGTAGGTTTTGTGGAGGTTGATGGTTTTTTTCTGTGTGTCCTTAAAGAAGTTCCCTACCTTGGGCCTTGGGCCTTACCAAAACAATACAATAATTTTGTGATGTTTTTTCAAGCACATTTTAGTTACACTTAAAAAAAATAAACCATTCTTGTCATTTTTCCCAGTCTTGAAAGTAACTGAAAATAGAGCAAAATATAAGACTTTCAGGGTAACAGTTGACCATACTGAAATCTAATATGGTCATTGCCAATCCTCTGAATGTTTTTCTTCACCATTAGCATCCCCTCTGTAAAAAGAAGTGCACTTCTCGGTTCATAACAACATCAGGTACAAAACATGAGATTTACACAGACGAAGAGCTAATATTTTTCATTTGAAATAAACAAAACCCCTAAAAAAGTAAACAGACAAAAATGCCTCATGAGAGTATTGCACGATAGCCCGACTCTCTAACATGTTATAACTCCCCAATCCAGGAGTTTCTGTCCCTTTAGGCCTAGAAATGAAGATGGACCTTCTCGTATTGGGTAGTTCTACTGAAAACTTGGGT
Organism: Glis glis; assembly: GCA_004027185.1. NCBI lineage: Eukaryota > Metazoa > Chordata > Mammalia > Rodentia > Gliridae > Glis > Glis glis. The sequence goes on from PVJS01041504.1 coordinate 16,972, forward strand.
AAATTCCTCTCTATTTTTCTCTGTGTCCCAATTTCCTGTAAACGATAAAACTGTAAAGCAAAGAGTAATAAGATCCAAGTCTTCCTGCTGGGGACTTGATGAAGATGAATTAGACAGTGACAGTCAGGAAAAGATGGAAGGCCCTCCATGACAGAGGCCAAACTAATTCAAAATGAAAATCATCAATTTGACTGTGCTCACATGTTACTTAAAAATCAATGAAGAAACAAAGTGAGGGACCCCTGAAGCCATTTTAGAACACACACACACAGACACAGACACACACACACACACACACACACACACACACAAGCCTTGGACTCAACTCTAATTTTGCAGCCTTGAAATATCTTGGCTCTGAAAGCCCAGTCAATCATCATTAATAACGATATTTTTATAGCACTTTAAAAATTGGAATTTCCAGAACCACTGTGATAGATGCCCTGTCACTATGTTGCCATTTACATAAATTTTTTTTCTGGGTGGACTTTTTTGCTCCCCACCCTCTCCATTTAAAGATTTTTTTTTTAACTGATAAAAAGGGAGGAATTTCATTTGATTGAAAAGTTCATAAGAGATGGCACAGTCCTGTCCTAGGAATCCCTTACTACGAGGAGGGCAATCTAGTAAATTACACAAGGACTTTCAACTCTAATAATTTTAGAACTTGAGTCTTACTTGAGTTAAAAACAAATGCCTGCCTGTTGCCTTCAGATCTGGAACATGAGGTCACCAAGCTTGCGCAAAGATGGAAAAGATTAGAAGCAAAGGCTGGGCGGTTGTTGCCTCTGATATACAAACATCTCAAGCAACTTACCTCTTTGTTTATCTCACTAAAAACCTGAGAAATTACTACCTCTAGTGTGACCAACCCAGAATGTTCAGAAATATTCCCTCCAAAAATTACAATTCATTAAGTTACAAAGTAGTTGAATGTCCATCTCTGTCTCTCTCTGTCTCTG
>PVJS01041505.1:0-17937 GCA_004027185.1 Glis glis
TGCTGGGCGTGGTGGCGCACGCTTGTAATCCCAGTACTTGGGAGGCGGAGACCGGAGGATCTGGGTTCGTGGCCAGCCTCAGCTACTTAGTGAGGCCCTCCACAACTTCGTGAGACCCGGTTTCAATAAAAGGATAAAAAATAGGGCCGGGGGTGTAGCTCGGAGGTAGAATGCCCCTGGGTTCAATCCCCGGTACCGCAAAAAAAAAAAAAAAATTAATTCCTTACTTGGAAACTTTGACCTCTCTACATTCATAAATTCTGCATCTTTGCTTCCCACCCATCAGTGGGAAATACTGGTCTGTGCACAGTCACCCTGGAAATCTTAAAGATATTGCTCGCTTCCTGCATCTAAATAGGACCTATGGCCCACTTCCTTCAGCAAACTTTGGTATTTCTACAAACAGGCAACACATTCTTCCACTCTGTCCCTCTGGGCATTTTCAAAATTTGATAGTTACATATTTCCTTCCATGATTTAATAAACATGTATCAAGCACTCACTGTGGGGTGGGCACCGAAGGGTACATATTTGCTACCATCCCTGCCTGCAAGGTACCCACGGGTCAGTCTGAATGAGGCCTTTCAGTGGCTCTGAGCTTCCTGAAACTCAAGCCCCAGACTGTGCCTCTGCCTTGTTCTAAACATGTATTTGTTGACTGAATGTACTGCATAGACTTTATTTTCTTAATAGAGTTTTCTATTAACAGACAGTCTGAAGTCACAGGGATAAGTCAGGTGTACTGTCAGCTGAGCAGAACTTGAAAGAACTTAAAATAATTTCACTCTGATAACCTGCTCTAAAGAATATTTCCTCCCACAGATGGACATCTTGCCAGGTTGGGGAACGTGAGAGGACCTCTTTCATACACACCGTCTTAGAAATGGTCCGAGGCTCGGTTGCAATTTGTCACAGCACAGGTCTGCTTGCACCAGGGGCTGACAGGAGCTTGTTAATGCCAAAAACTGCTTCTCAAACCTGCGGAAGCTGAATGTCACTGATGTGACTATCTCAGCCTCTCATAAGAACAACACCAGTGTCGCTTTCCAAGAATGCAGCGAGGTACACATTTCCAGGAGCAACAATTCACCTTTTCAAATTACAGAGCCCAGGGGTGGCGGAGTGGAGAGAATGCAGCTGCTACAAAACAAGGGAATTACAGGCAGAAACCCTGTGCAAACAGCAAGGGAGAGCTGTTGGTATTAGCTTAAAATTTCATCTGAGCAGAGGCCATGAACGAACGCTCTGCAGACTGCGAAGGCTCTATTATCTAATATATTTTTTAATAGAAGATCCAAAAACATCATAATCCTACTTTAGAGCAATCCAAGTCATTGGATATACTGGGAAAAGAATGAATTCAACAGCTTAAAAACCCTTTGCTCAGGAACTAGGCATGAATTTCACTGTGGTTGATAAGAGCTGATTCTAATGCCACATGAAATTTGTTTTTAAATGGTTATTTTATTCAGAGTGGTTGCTTTTTAATGATGCCATCTTAATTTCCTACTAAACCTTTTTCATCTGTAGTCATTCGACATTAATATTTATTTTGTTCATTTAGTTTTAAAGTATTCTTAAATTAAAGCTCTTCCAAATATTCTGCTGCTGTTGGATAATTCAGCATAGGCGCTACCACCAAAAAAAAATCATGGAAAATATGATCAATGTGTTATAGCTGTAATCTAGCTAATAAACACAATGCTAGAAATTATTCTAGTAAATTAAGAAATAATCATTCTAGAATGTGTTATAAAATCCACAGCCATATGCACCTTTTTTAAGATCCATGTGCTGCTTCATCTTGGAATTCATACCAGTCTGGTTAGATTTCTCATTGTAATGATAACTGTACTTAATAATCACCTTGTGTTAAAATACTTCCCATGTACCTCTTATTTTTCACCATTTCTTCCCTAAAATAAGATTCTCAGCATTTAACCTATACATATTGGCTTTCAGATAGCTCATAATAAATTATACTAAAATAAAGTCATGATGATATTGAACATGTACCATATTTAATGTAATATACAGCTACGCTGTCTCTTGTTCCTATTTGGGCTTCACAATTTCTGATCATAATATGACACCCTGCAGAAGGCTTCAGTAAATATGGGTTCAGGACACAGCAATATCATATCCGCTACAAGAAAATTCAACAGTTTTCTCGCTGGAAAATACCAAATCTCAAAATCCTACACACTAATCCATTTTTATTTTCTCTTCCCCATAATTCATTTTCATATCTAAAAGAAGCCCTTGGCAGAAGTCTTCTACTGTCTGCAGCATGTATTTTCTTTGCAAATTTACTTTTAGGAAACATGATTTTTTAAAAAAGCAACATAACCCATGGGCATCCCATCACAAATTCATATTCTCTTTTGCACTAATCTGGATGGGAAGCAAGGGAAAAGAATAAAAGCTTGTAAGTGCCCTTACACCATAAAGGGAAGGTAAAACTCCCCTGTTTTCATATGCCTGGATACTGGGTCAAAGGCAGAAAACATGCAGATAGATTCTTCTGTCACCCTGCTCACCAAAAAAGTTGCTGCCGTCGCCAACAATATGTTCACATTCATTTCTGAGGCTAATTATCAGAACTTTTTAAAATTACATACTTTTTAAAAATCCTTTTTCTGAGCCAACCTTAGGACAAAAACAGTCTCTGCTTCAAGGTTCCCTGCCTTAACACAAAAGTACTCAAAGCCGAATGCCTTCGAATCCTCAGAGCTTGTCTTCTTTCTTTCCTCACTCAAAGTTCAACAAGAGAGTAGCTGCAGGCTTTTTCTTCCACAGCGCCTGCTCGGTTTTGCCCCGGAGACTCTGAAGCTCCGTTCTGTTCCTGGGCACCTGGCAGGCTGTGGTTTACATGTGAGAAAATAATTCTCAGGTTATTACCAAGGAGCCAGAAGTTCCCCCCAGTTTAGCTGTCCTTCAGGAGCCACCTAGAAAGAAGGGGGACGGGAAGCAGATTCTATCTGAAGCTCTATGGGACAAGCCACACAGGTAAATCCAAAGTAACAGAGGCAGATATTTAAAAAAAAAAGAATATTATTTATTATCTTCTTTATTAATACTCACATGGAACCTTTGCTTTTTACACAAAAGTCTACTTTAGAAGAACGCCTCCTTAGTTTATCATTGCCCGATGGGGCTTTTGGTTCCTGGACCACTTCCCCCTCCTCCACCCCCACCCCCACCCCCCCAGACACATCCAAATTACTCTTACATGTTCACAGATACCACGAGAAATTTGTAAACAAGATTTGGGTTACTGGAACTTGATTTCATCAACATTCCACTTCAAAATGGAAGGCAGGTGGGAGAGAGGGGAAGGGAGAGGAGGGCAACTGGTCAGAACTTTCAAGTCTTACCTTTTCTGGGGTGTGTGTGTGTGTGTGTGTGTGTGTGTGTGTGTGTTGCAGCTGTTCCTTGAAATTCACTGACTCAAAACATTGACAGCTAGTGCCTGTGTGGTTATTTATATTATATATCTATAATAGAATATGTGGGCTACCTCGGTTTGGGTCTGGGCTGTGTTTGTTTAAACACACCACAACAATTCTCTTTGCGGGGTGTCTCCACGGGGCGTCAGATCTCCTGGAAACCCCCCTCAGAGCCGGGGCTTCCGAAGCAGGGTTTTGCTGAGGTCTTTGACCTCCTCGGGGCTGTTGACCCGCTCGTAGCCCAAAACCGCCATGGGCTGGTAGCAAAACTCCTCCACTTGTTTTATCTGCTGGAAGGTGAGGGCCGTCCGCCACGCGTTGGCCGCCTGCGTGGCATTGCGCGCAGACACCACGAAAGGCTTGGAGGAGGAGCCCGAGCCACTGGTCATGTTCAGGGCAAACTGCTCCATTTCCGGACTCACCAGCAGCCCCACAAAGTCGTACACCCTCCGTAGCGTCTTAATGGGGTCTCCCACCAGGTCCTCGTACCGCACCACCAGGTAGTGGCCCTGCAGCCAGTCGGGGGGCTGCAGGGCCGTCTGCAGGGTCTTGGCCATGCTGTTGCAGATGACCTCCATAGCGCCCAGCGCGTGGTAGTCTGCCGGGCCGCCCATGCCCTCCTTCTTGGCGCCCAGCTTGTGGCCGGCGGCCTCCAGGAAGGGCATTCGGTGGGCTCGCGGGTCCCGGCTGCGCACCACCTGTAGGCTCTCCCGGATGAGGCCGTGGCGGGAGCGGATGCGGGAGCTGGCCACCGCCCGGGGATCGCGCACCAGGTGGATGACCTTGAGGTCCAAGGCCGGGTCTCGAAGCAGGGGCGCCAACACCGCCACGTCGAAGACACGCACACCCTTGATCACCAGCGTGCGGTACTTGCGGCACTCCTCCTCGAAGCGTGCCAGGCGCTGGGGCGGGCACTTCTTGCACACCCGGTCGTCCACCAGCCCTACCACCTCCTTACGGTAGGCGGGGCAGAGCGGCGACGAGCACACCACTTTGTTGGTGGCCGCACCGAAGATGCCCAGCGTGGTGAGGTTGCGCCCCCCACTGCCCGCGGGGCTGTACAGCTGGAAAACCGAGAGATCGCAGCGGTAGAGAGCGCTCAGCATGTCCCGCGCTGCCCCCTGCAGGGAAACCGCGTCCCCGGGGTACAGTTTTTGCCACACGTGCCACACTGGCTCGTAGAGGAAGAACACCTCGGGGTTCTGGTTGAAGAGCTCTCCGAAGAAGGACGAGCCGGAGCGCCACGTGGTGAACACATACACCAGCTGTCGCTTGTCCCCGCCGCCCCTCGTCCCCCGAGTGCCATTGCCCGGCGGGGCCGCGGCCCCCACCGCGGCTGCGGGACCTGCCCCGACGGCCGCGGCGGGAGGGCGGTATGGGGTGCGGAGGTCCACGGGCTTGTGGGCGCGCGGTGGCACGGCCGCAGGCGGCCCCGGGCGCCCCCAGCTGCCCCCCGCCGGCCCCGCCGCGGCACTCAGCGGCCCGTCGGGGTTGCACTGCTGCAGAGGCTCCTTGTGCCACTTGTAGTCCAGGAGGTTGAGCATGGTAAGCACCAGCAGCAGCGCGTAGCCCGCGCACAGCACCAGCGCCTTCCTGCGGAACACCTTCATTCCGAGCGGGGACGCGGGCCAGCGGCGTCCGGGGCGCCGGGGCCACGGCGGGAGCAGGGCGCGCGGCGCGGCGGCTGGCGCGGCCGGGAGCAGCCGGGGGAGCGCGCCCAGGGGCAGAGCTCGCGGCGAGCTGCGGCTCATCACAGGCTCAGCCGGGGCCGGCACAGCGGCGGAGGCGGCCCTGCGGCCCGGGAAGGGGACGCGGCGGGCCCGCTGCGGGCGCCGGGACTGGGGCCGCGGCTCCGAGGAGAGCGCGGCGGCAGCGGCGGCTGGTCCCCGGCGCCCAAGGCTGGCTCTCCCATGGCAGCAGCTCCGAGAAAGACCTGTGAGGGGAAGCGGAGTGAGTGCGTGCGCCCCCGTCTCCCCCCCCCCCAGCCACCTCCTCCGCCTAAGTAACGCCCACCCTCGAGTCCGCGGGGACCCCACTCACCTGGAGCCGCGGGCGCGCCCCGATCACCCGCCGGCGGACGGTCGGGCTGTCACTCGTTCCTCGATCTCTCTTCTGCTGTCCTCCGCTGGGGTTCCCACGCCTTGAGGGGGCCGCGGGACTCCGCAGCCCTCGCCCTGGGCAGAGTTTCCCTGCAGCTCGGGAAGGGAAACTTTCACCGGGCCCGGAGCCCTGCTGCGCGCTCCGCCGAGCCCGGCGCGTCCCGGCTCCGGCGACGTCTCCTCCCCTCTCCTCTCTCGGGACCGAAGCTTCCTTCCTCGCTCCGGGGTCGGAGCCGGCTGGAGGCGATCGCGAGGGGTGGCTTATACAGGACCCAGCTCCGGGCAAAGCGGCTGTCCCTCGCTCGCTCTCGGCCTCGGCACGGCCAATCCTGCCATCTCTCCGGCTGCGGCGGAAGGGGCGAAGCGCGACCCCGCAGCGGCGGCGGCGGCGGCTGCTTCTTCCATCACCGGGAGGATGCCCCGGCGGGCAGCCGCTCCGGAGCTTCGGACCGGCCCGGAAGGACCCGGCACGCACAGCTCTGAGCCAAGGAGCCCCGATCCGCAGCGCTCCTCGGCCCGGTCCGTCCCCGGCACCGGCCGCTTCTGGCCACCGAGGTACCGAGGCAGAGGAAGCCCCCGCCGCCGCCGCGCGAAAGCGGCGCCCGGGAGGATGCTGCTCCCCGCCTCCCCCTACGCCGAGCGCCTGCAACGCGCCCGGGCCGGCCTCTGCGCGGCTCCTGCCCGCCCGCGCCGGTTGGTGCGCGCCGCCGTCCGTCGCCGCGGCTCCTCCCCTCCGCCGCGCTCCCTCCTCCTCCGCCCGTCCCGCGCCCGCCCTCCTCGCCGCGCCTGACTCCCGCCGCCGCCTCCTGGGGGCTGAGACGCGACCCGGTTTCCAGCGGCGCCGTCCGCGGTGGAGGACGCGGCTCTCCGCGCGCAAAGCGGCCGGGCGCGGACGCGCGATGCGCAGCGCTGCGCTGCGCTGCGGTGCGGCGGCGCCCCGAGCTGCCGGGGACTTCTTGGCGTCTGCATGGCTGCCGGGCTCGGACCCATCATGTTTTACTCTCGAGAAGAGTTGGTGATAAAGTTTAGGCAGCAATCCCCCGGCGGCCGTAGGCCTGCGCCTCCCTTCCCCGGGGTAGACACGGCCGGCCCCGCCGGGAACCGAGGACGCGCCGGCGCCCGGAGCTCAGAGGACCTGCAGCGCCGTTCACACCCTGCTCGCCCTTTCCCGCCGCTCTGTGGCTTCTCCCACAAGGAGGAAGTAATAAATCGTGCTGACCCCAGGGTCGGAGAAGACGCTTCGGTTTTCCCGCGGGGTGTACCGGCGGGGCGCCTTCTCGCGGCTCGCTGGACCTCTGGACTGGGCCTCTGGGTTTTTCTTACGCCCCCAGTAGACGCTCTCGCTCTTTCCTCTCTACTTAATGCTGCGTCCCCTGGGATGGACGTCCTCGGGAATAAGGGTGATGGGGGAAGGGGCGGGAGCCTTTGTTCTCATTTACAGTAAAATACTTGCCCCGCTTCTTGGCTTTAGAGTAGAGATCAAACAGCTTGACTCCAAAGAAACACCGTTGTTGGAACTTGAAAGTCATTGTTTAGTTGGCTTGGATTGACTTAAGTATTTTTTAAGCCTCTCCTCTCTCTCTCTCTCTCTCTCTCTCTCTCTCTCTCTCTCCCCCTGTCTGTCTGTCTGTCTGTCTCTCTCTCTCTCTCTCTCTCTCTCTCTCTCTCTTCCTCTCTCCCCTTATCTCGGTCTCTCCCTCCCTTCCTCTCTCTCTCTCTCCCCCCATCTCCCTCTCCCTCTCTCCCTCCCCCACTCCCCCGGGTGGGCGTGGGGAACCTGGGCCATAGCCTCAACTCCATCTGTAAAATGAGGACAACTACCTTCCCCTGGGAGATGGGTGGGTGATTGGGTGTTAGGGAGCGCACGTGGGAGATGAGAGCCCAGTCCAGGCCCCGAAGAGCCGAGGTCCCTCGCCAGGGGCCCTAGGGCCAGGCTACAGCCGATTTCCTGAGGTCTTCTGTTGCCCCCTGTCCTCAGGGAGTTTTAACAGGCTTGACAGAGTTACTGCAGAATTGTCTTTATACCATTTGGAGCAGCCGCTCTGGCCCGAGGACCCTTCTAAGTTTAAAATGCCGCGTTGGAGCCATTATTCCTGAGTGAGTCTCAGAATCTTCTGAGTACAAGGGACTGTTGGAGAGCTACTTAACTCGCTTTCTGTGTGCTTTTAACTGGCTTTTTATGGGTTTAGTTTCTGGGTAGGAAAAAAAGAGTTCAAAGAACTTGATTCCGTCCCTTTTTTTTTTTTCAGAAAACCTCATAATGTCACGAACAGGGTTCAGCTAATTCTTTCCCTTGGTTCTGATAAGGTAACAGATGAGACTTTTCTAGGACAGATTTTACAGAAGGGGAGTGGCGTGCGGGGCGTCGTAGAGGTCAGATTTTACATATACTTTCTCAAGTAGCATGGTGTTGGTGTGGACAGACAAAGTTTTCATCCCTGTCTACAAATGAAGCTGGTTGACTTTAACTAGCAGTTCCCCATCTTTCCTTTTCTGGGCCCCCTACCTCCCTTCTAGTGCTCCCTCTTTCACACACACACACACACACACACACACACAAACTAAAGTCACATAAAATCCTGATGGCAGAGAGAGGGAGTTGGGGAGGAAAGAGCAATTCAGTCTTAATATTCAGCTTGATATCAAGGAAAATAATTTCTAAAAATACTTTTAGTTTAATCGCTGGGTTTGTGCTTACCCAGAAAGCACTGAATTGCAGTTATTTGATGTGAGGACCCTTTTTAAAACAATTGTTTGCACAGAAACAATTTCATCGCAATTTCGTAACACTTTACTGGAGTTGGCAAAATAGTAAATCCATTTGCCAGCCGCCCCCACAAGGAGTGCTCAGCTGGCATAAATTTACAGGTTCTGGCATCTCCGCCCTCCCCTTGCTTGCAAATACTTTACCATTTTGCACGGTGTCGTGATTAATTCTGAACTTTGTGACAGCTAATGACATACAAAAAAAAAAAAACTTGGTGATGCCTTCCTTCCTGCGTTTGTTTTGAAATTCTTTTCATTTTAATCTACTTACCCTTTGAGTGTAGTAATGACCCAGGCATATGATGTCACGTCATAATGTCATTTACAGAAGATGCGGTAGTGCCACGGGGCTGCCCTTAACTCCAGCTCACTGTTCGTTGCAATTCAGTCTTTTCTAGGGTGCGCCTTCTGTCTCTCTCCTCTGCTGCATATTCTGTGGAAAGGAAACTGCAGTTGGAATTTTGCTGCGGCTTTTGCTGAATCCTAGACACCCTAACATTCTGGGGGTGCTCTAGGCCCAGTATCCAGCCTGGGGAAAATCGCAGAGAGATCTTCAAGATTTCCAAGGACCTTCTTCTAGAGTCCAAAGTAGGGAGAGATGTAAGGCCAGGTTACCCAAACACTGGGGACCTGGGAGATTCACCTTTGGGAAATGTTTGGGGGCTGGGCACCAAGATTAATTCATCCATCCCTTCATATGTTCAACAAATATGAATTTTCAATGAACCTTGAGTGCACAGAATCAGATTTAAAATCTTTGATTTAAGACATGCTGTCCTCTTCAGTCCAAAGATGACCCTCTTTTATATGTTGTACTATAATAAATATGCATGAGCCCATTACACAGCCCAAGAGCTTGCAGAGGTAACCACTCTACTTAGTGTAGAAACTCAGATAAAATGGTCAAGTTATAAGGGGTATTTAAAATACTTGCCTTAATAATCTCAAAAAGAAATGGTCTGAATAGTTTGGGGGTTACTGAGGAACTGAAGCCGTTATTTAAAATCTTCCCATAAGAAAAATAACAGGCTCAGAGGGATTTAAAGAAGGATTCAACCAAACTTCCCAGGTCTAGATTATTTCTATCTTATACAAACTCTTCCATAGAATAGAAAAAGAGGGAATACTTCCTCAACTCATTCTAAGAGGATATTAACTAAAAGGGAGTTTTAAAGAAGGAAATAGGTCCTATTCACTAAGTAATCTATACATGAAACTTGTGTGTGTGTGTGTGTGTGTGTGTGTGTGTGTGTGTGTGTGGTGCTGGAGATGGAACCCAAGGGGCATTCTACCTCCAAGCTACACCCCCAAGCCTTTTTTATTATTATTTTGAAACTGGTTCTCACTAAATTGCTGAGCCTGGCCTTGAACCTGGTATCCTCCAATCTCAGCCTCCCAAGTACTGAGATTACAGACATGTGCCACCATGCCCAGCCTATAAAACTCTTAAAACAACAGCAAAACAAATGTAACCACTACAACCAATTTGTCCCAAGAACATAGAGATGACTTAAGTATTTATTAAGCACCTACAAGGTACCAGGTGCTGGTCTAGCTCTGCAAGATACAGGTGTGATACAGACAGGCCTAGTCTCCACCTTCATGGAATTTACACTCCCGAGTGGGAGACATTCAGTGCACATGTGTTTAAACAAATACAATTATCTTAGAGATTGGTAAGTGCTATGGAGGAAATAAAATGGATGTGGCAGAGAGTGACTGGAAGCAGCTATTGTAAATTGGGGAGATGCAAAGGGGAGGTGACCCGTGCAGAGAATGACGAGGCAGCCGGGTGAAAACTGCAACATGAGAATCACATGTAGGTGACACAGCAAGAGCAGAAGCCCTGGGTGGGAATGAGCTTGACGTGTTTAAATCCAGCAGGAGTCCGGCAAGTGCGGTTGCAGTGTATGCCTGGCTTATAATACCCCGGGGGAGTACTTAACCTTAGACTTTAAAACGCAATGGGTTAAGAAGCGCCAAAAGGGCATGGTGGGGGAAGTGCCTACAGGTTACTTCTCCAAACACAAGTGACTCATTTCCAGAGGTGTCGCTCTGTGGTCTCCCTTGGACTCTCTCCACCTGGACCACTCTCTCCACCTGGACCACTCTCTCCGCCTGGACCACTCTCTCTGCCTGGACTTGCTCAACCATCCTGCATCTTTGCTTTTTTTTTTAAGTTTTATTTATTTTATTTTCTTCAGTACTGGGGATTGAACCCAGGGGCATTCTACCTCCAAGCTACACCCCCAGCCCTATTTTTTTTAATTCTTTATTTTGGAACAGGGTCTCACTAAGTCGTGGAGGGCCTCACTAAGTAGCTGAGACTGGCCACGAACCTGTGATCCTCCTGTCTCAGCCTCCCATTACGGGGATTACAAGCATGCGCCACCACGCCCGGCTCATCTTTGCTTTTTTTTAACCTAGCACAACCTCTACTTCCTGGGTCTCACCCCAGCCTTGAGGATGGGCAAGAGAGCCTTGGAGTTTCTCCCTGCAGGTTTTCCTTTTCTTCTAGACACTAGGGGGCAGGGGCCAGCTACCTGGAGCAGGCGGTGCTTCTGGGCTATAACTGGAGCCACCACCTTCTCTAGTCCACTGGCCATTACTCTCCACCCCAGGCGGACAGCCTATTGGGTTTGCCAGTCCCACATTCGACCTCCTTCCTTTGGTAACTGTCTGAAACACCCCATTCTACTGTGTGTGGCTTTGGTGGAACCTTCAGCCAACACACACCTCCTCTCCTCCCCCGGGGACAGGTACCTGACCCAAGCTCAGCCAATGAGACCTCCTCTCCCTGGAAGTTTCATTCATTCACTCGCTCATTCATGCATTCATCCTGCATGTATTGATCGCCTATCATGTGCAAGCAACCCGAATCTTCAGCAATGAGACCAAAAGATGGGACGCGGTCGCTCTCTTCTCATCCCAAGTAGAGCCCTAGAGATGGCGCATTCTCCAACCAGAGGGGACCTTGTCTCTTCCAAGCCTGTAACTGGCTTTTCTTTTGATTCTATAAGCAACCCTAAGTGCTTCCACAAATCCCTCCCTTCTCCCCTTGAAGTTCCTCTGAGTCCGTTTCTGCTACTTACAATCAAACCTTCCTAATGGACGGGGTGGGGTGGCTTCCTGCCTAACTGCAGATCTGGTCTCATTCTGCTTTTGTGTCTGTGCCTCATTTTCTCCATCTGCCCTTACAGCAGTGCCTTCTCTTTGAGCCCCACCCTTCAGTTCTGGTATGAAGCCAGCCATCCCAAGGGTCCCCATCGAGGCCCACCTCAGCATGCTGGCCTCCACACACGCCCTTCCCCAGCTTTGCCCCTCGCTGGCTCTGGCTGGGCAACCGCTTGTGACCTTTGACATCCAGATCTGCCTCACACTAACTAGCACACCGTTCCAATCGGATTGTCTTCCAGACGCTGAATCTCATCATCACTGTCTTGTCTCTGTCCCAAGGGCTATTTTATTATTTAATTATAGCCCCTATTAAAGAAAAAAAGTGGAGATGTACAAAGATAAAAACAAGCACATTGACAGAAAGGAAAATCATGTAAAACCAAGGGTAATGGTCAATATAACAATTCATTCCCTGCAATCCGGAGCAATTGCTAGATGTGAATCAAGGGACTTAGCTCTGAACTTCCCAGTAACCATAGTAAAGAAGGAAGCCGGGCGTGGTGGCACACGCTTGTAATCCCAGTACTTCGGAGACTGAGACAGGAGGATCCGGGTTCGCGGCCAGCCTCAGCTACTTAGTGAGGCCCTCCGCAACTTAGTGAGACCCTGTTTCAAAATAAAGAATAAAAAAATAGGGCTGGGGGTGTAGCCAGAGGTAGAATGTCCCTGGGTTCAATCCCTGGTACCACAAAAAATTTTTTAAAAAAAGAAGGAAAATTGTGTAGGACATTAACAGCTTTGCCTGACAGAGACCCAAGAAAAAAACTCCCTTCGACAACAGCGTGAGCTTCATTCCTGTGCCGTCTGTTTCCTGCTTTCCCAATGAAGGGACTACTAGTGCCTGGCATATAAGTGCTCAATCAATATTTATTGACTGACTTACTGTGGGTCCTTATGTTACCAGGTGGGAGATTTTTAAATTATTTTGCACAAGTTCAGTCCTTGCTTATCTGCTTGGAAAGCATTCAAACAGAAAGCACAAATGGGGAACGCAGGAAGTTTATTTAGACACCAGGTGAAGGCACCATAGAAGAAAGGCCTTGGAAGAGGAGAAAGGGTCGCCCTCGAGGGGAAAGCCTCTGGAACATTCCCAGGAATGGAAAGGCGGCCTGGGGCACTGGGGTTACTCTCCAGAGACAGGGTCTGGAGTGGTCCGTTCCCAGGAAGGGAGAACAGTGTGGAATCCACCATGCGTCAGGTTTTATAGTCCCTCTGGAACCTTCTTTCTACATACTTCATTTTGGGGTGATTGACTGTCCTTTGCACGTCACACCTTAGTGACTCTGCATTGTTCCTCCACCCATTCCCACGGGGGAGGGCAGCAAAGTGAGCCAGGCTCTGTGGGTACACTTCCCGTTCATCCCAGCTGACCCTATCTGCTACTGTCTAGCTAGCTACTTAACATTTATAAAAAGAATTCTGCAGTATAGAAAGTAGATATGTCCTTAAATATGTCTCTACAATGAAAACAGCTATATCCATGTATGGTGGTGCACGCCTGTAATTCCAGTACTTGGGAGGCTGAGGCAGGAGGATTGCAGGTTCAAGGTCAGCCTCAGCAACTTAGGACCTCCACAACTTAGTGAGACCCTGTTTCAAAATAAAAAATAAAATAGGGCTGGGGGTGTAGCTCAGAGGTAGAATGTCCCTAAATTCAATCCCGACTACCCCCCCCAAAAAAAAAACCAGCCGTAGAGTTGGGAAGGAAGGTGCTGGTTCTTATAAGCCAAATCAATGCAGACTAACGGCGTAATGTCAATGTTTGCTAAAGGCCATTTGTGTGGGTCGCGCCCACCACCTTGCTGGTTCAGCCTCCTGGCTCGCCTCAGCATGCTTCGCAAAACTGTTTGTCACATCACAGCGGGCAGGGATGACCAACTTCCAGGAAAAGGCTCCTTGGGGAAACTGCTGTCTAGAAACAAGAGCCGGGGCTCTGTCACCTCTTCCCACAGCTCCCTGCTAAACATCTTCCAACAGCAGCCAAAGCCCCGTCTTCTGCCAGCCTCAGCTACAAAGTGGTCTCGAAGCATTTTCACAAGCATTTCTTTACTCCTGGGCGTCCCCCACAGCCCACCATTCACGAGTCATGAACCCACTACATAGGGGGCGCAGTGGGGGTTGGGCGGTGTCTTCTGCTCACTGCCCCCCCCCCCCCCCCCCCCCCCCCCCCCCCCCCCCCCCCCCCCCCCGAGCTCCAGGTTGCAGGAATTCCTCCTTGGAGCCAGCCTGTTCTCCCCACAGGGGCCACCTGGGACTGTTCGGTGCTTTCAGGCCAGGCCTCTTGTACCTGCGCAGAGGTGGCCACCCCCCTGCCCAGTGCACACTCCGGACCCCTCTCCCACCTGGTCAGTCAGGAGAAATGACCCTTGTGACTGTCATCTGAAACACAATGTTTGGAAGCCTAGAGAAGCTATGACACCAAGGTTTTAATCCATGATCAGAAATGTCTTTAAAAGAGTCAGGTATGGTGGTGCATGCCTGTAAACCCAGGACTTGGGAGGCTGAGACAGGAGGATCGCAGGTTCAAGGTCAGCCTCAGCAATTTAGCGAGACTCTCAACAACTTAGCGAGACCCTGTTTCAAAATAAAAGATAAGCCAGGTACGGTGATGCATGCCTGTAATCTAGCTACTTGGGAAGCTGAGACAGAAGGATAGCTGGTTCGAGGCCAGCCTCAACAATTTAGCAAGACCCTCAACAACTTAGCGAGATCCTGTTTCAAAAATAAAAAATAAAGAGAGCTGGGGGTGTATGTTGGAGGTAGAATGCCTTCTGGGTCCAATCCCTAGGACAAGGAGGGAGGGAGGGAGGGAAGGAGGGAGGGAGGGAGAGAGAGAGAGAGAGGAGGAGGAGGAGGAGAAGGAGGAGGAGGAGGAGGAGGAGGAGGAGAAGAAGAAGGGAAGGAAGGAAGGAAGGAAGGAAGGAAGGAAGGAAGGAAGGAAGGAAAGAAGGGAGGGAAACTTTAAAAGTAAATAACCAGTCACCATAATCAACTGTCACAAGGAAGCAGAGATAATGTCACATGAGTAGAAATTCCCTGAGACATTCATTGGCTCTACAGTAATAGAATTCTGTTTAAACAAATAAAGGGACGTCCACTGCAGTGCCCCCAGGCCTTCAATGTCACCTCTACATCAGGCAACACAGGACCTGATAAAAAGTTGTCAATTGGAAAACCTTCTCCTTACTGACAGAGGGAATTAAGTTCCTTGAAATTTAGCAACAAGATGTAGAGGCTCATGTATAGAATTTGGAATCAACCACACATTCAATTCCCTACAAGTTAACTTACTCGATCTACCTTCTTGGACAAGGCATGTGATCTCACAGGGCCTCAGTTTCCGGGTCTGTAATACAGGAACAATAACAACCGTCTCATAGAATGGCTAGCAAGAAGTCTGGGCGTGGTGGCGCATGCTTGTAATCCGAGTACTTTGGGAGGCGGAGACCGGAGGATCCGGGTTCACGGCCAGCCTCAGCTCTCTCACTCTCTCTGTCTCTCTCTCTGTCTCTGTCTCTCTCTCTCTCTACTTAGTGAGGCCCTCCGCAACTTTGTGAGACCCGGTTTCAAAATAAAGGATAAAAAATAGGGCCGGGGGTGTAGCTCAGAGGTAGAACACCCCTGGGTTCAATCCCCGGTACCGCAAAAAAAAAAAAAAAAAAAAAAAAAAAGAATGGCTAGCAAGAGCACAGAGGAATGGCTTGGAATGGTTAGTAAATAATTCCTTCCTCACCCCAGAAATAAGTCCTGGTGAAGGGCCTCTTCTCCTTAGGGAGAAGATACAAGTAAAGAAGAACTCAGAGCTGGGCGTGGTGGTGCATGCCTTTAATCCTTGTACCTGGGAGGCTGAGACAGGAAGATTGCAGGTTCAAAGCCAGCCTCAGCAACTTAGTGAGACCCTCGGCAACTTAGTGAGACCCTGTTTCAAAATAAAAAATAAAAAAGGGCTGGGGGTATAGCTCAGAGGTAGAATGCCCCTGGGTTCAATCCCCAGAACCAAAACAACAAACAAACAAAAGACACGAGCTCAGGGTCTATAAGAAGCAGGGTACTATATCACTTTCTTTGCCCCTTTCTTGGCAGGGACATTGAGGATTTGGCTCAGTGATGGCTTTGGGGAAAGAAGGGGGGTCTAATTGAGATTAGAAGGGACAGAAAGATAGAGATGAAGGTTCCGTGATAGGCAGAGAGGACGGGGCCCATCGGGGCCACAGTCTGCCATGAGTTTTGTTGGCCTTGAGCTCCACTGGGCCCGGCTACTCACAGTGGGTGAGTGGATCCGCCAAATCAGAGTCCCCTGAGAGCTTGTTAGGAACGTGGACTCTGGCCCAGACCTCCTGGGTCGGAATCTGCGTGTTAACAAGATCCTGGGTCAGAATCTGCACATGAAGCCTGGTAGCAGCCACTTCAGTGTTTACTGATGAGCAAACGCCTATGATAAGTAACTACAGGCTGTCCCCATGGGTGGACTGGTTTCTCCCCCCGGCCCTTTTCTGTTGCACACGGTTAGCAGGTGGCCAGTAGAGGCTCCTGGAGCTGCTGCTAGCCCATGCAGTGTGCTCGTGGAAATTAAAAAGAGACGAGTTTCCCCTAGTTTCCAATATAGCACCATGCCAGGGTGCGTGGCAGGGAGCAGATGAGGGCTGGTTCTCACCGGCTTCCTCAGCTGGAGCTGTGGTGCAGGACCCAACTGCGAGGGCCTTAGTATCAAAATAGATCAAATAAGGCTTGCAAGCTGGGCATGGTGCACAGGCCTGTAATCCTAGTACTTGGGAGGCTGAGACCGGAGGATCACAGGTTCGAGGCCAGCCTCAGCAACTCAGTGAGGCCCTCTGCAACTTAGTGTGACACTGTTTCAAAATAAAAAATAAAATAAAGCTGGGGATGTAGCTCAGAAGTAGAATGCCCCTGGGTTATTTATTTTTTAAAAATTAATAATAATAATGCTTACAAATTCCCAGAATTCGTTCCATCACTTGCAACTTCCATGTGTACCAAAAAGCAATAGAAATAAATGCGTTGCTTGCATTAAACAGAAAGAAAAGGAAATTATAACAGTGACACGGGTTCCTTCTAGAGAAAAACGAGTGCCCTGGGCGTGTCCTGAGCCTCACAGCACACATCGTCCCACACAAAAACAAATTCCATTCTTGGCAATGTTATCTCTGCTCTTGTAACTTGCAGACAAACTATTAATCAGAGACGTAGAATTTTGCATAGGTGCTCTCCGTGCCTGTGTGTTTAATTGCTAATGTGTATTGGTGAGTGATGTGGATCGTACAATTTCACACATATACTATTTTAGCATCACAAGATAGGAAATCCAAGAGAGGAAAGATTGGAGAAAGAAAACAGGAGGATCGCAGGTTCGAGGACAGCCTCAGAAATGTAGTGAGACTCTCAGCAACCTAGCGAGACCCTGGTTCAAAAGAAAAAATGAAAAGGGCTGGGGGTATAGCTTGGAGGTAGAATGCCCCTGGGTTCAATCCCCAGTACCAAGGAGGGAGGGAGGGAAGGAAGGAAGGGGAAGGGAAGGAGGGAGGGAGGAAGGGGCTCTGGACTGAGTTGGTGTCACTTTGTATCTTCAGCTCCATCGTCAATCTTTTCTGCCCTTTCATCTTCTGTAGCAGCATGTGAGTTCTGAATTCCCCTCGTGTTACATCAAGTCTCTGTACTTTGGCTCAGATACTGTCTAGTCACATGTTGAAACATTGGATGCAATGTTGGCTCAAAATGTAATGTCTCATTCATTTTCCGATGACATGTCCTCGTCCGGCTACACAGTTCTCTTCGCTCAGTCGCAACATTGCATGTGGCTCTAGTTACTTCAAAGGGGCAAACTTTTGGCTCGACTGCAGTTTCTGCCACATCTATTTCTAGAGCACAAAACATTTTGTTGATTTGGTGAGCTGGTTTTTTTCCCTTTGCCTTGTTCGCGGTCTATTTGTATGCAAGATTTCATTGTTAGGATACAGCTTATTATGCAGAAAAGTCTCTTCTGCGAAGCAGTGCCCCACTTAACAGTTTTTTGGAAGCCATCTGCATTCTAGTGCCACCGGTCAAATCCCAAAATTTAGCAAATATCCAAACCCCTAGCCTTCCCATGAAAATACATTGTTTTCCTCCTTGCCAGCCAATGCTCCATTTGCCATTTATTTCAGGGTCTAATTGACTTAAGGAAATTTCAGTACAATGTAAGAAATTGAGAGCCAGGTGTGGTGGTGCACACCTGTAATCCCAGTACTTAGGAGGCTGAGACAGGAGGATCACAGGTTCGCAACCAACCCCAGCAACTTAGTGAAACCCTCAATGACTTAGCAAGACCCTATTTCAAAATTAAAAATAAAAAAGGCTGGAGTGTAGCTCAGAGGTAGAACACCCCTGGGTTCAATCTCCAGAGAAAGAAAGAAAGAAAGAAAGAAAGAAAGAAAGAAAGAAAGAAAGAA
>PVJS01041506.1:0-17931 GCA_004027185.1 Glis glis
GGGGCGTTCTACCTCTGCGCTATACCCCCGGCCCTATTTTTTATACTTTATTTTGAAACGGGGTCTCATGAAGTTGCGGAGGGCCTCACTAAGTAGAGAGAGAGAGAGAGAGACAAGGAGAGAGAGAGAGAGAGAAAGCTGAGGCTGGCCGCGAACCCGGATCCTCCGGTCTCCGCCTCCCAAAGTACTGGGATTACAAGCGTGCGCCACCACGCCCGGCTCTTCTATTCTGTATATACATTTTTTATTTGGAGAATAAACTTTTGTTGTCATTGTTGTTGAATTCTGAGTGTTCCCTTTTCATAGCATCCTAAAGTTGTTTTAGAGAGTGGTGTCTTCTCAGGTCTCTCTGTACATATAGTTAGAAAGTTTTAACTATGTTTTAACACCTTACATTTTATCATTTGGTTGCAGGGGTCATTTTTTCTACTTTTTATTCTGAGCTTTGTCAGGCAGACAGCACCAGCCTGCATCTCTCAGGTTACACCCCTCTCCTCCTCCATCCCCAATACAAGGGCGAGAGGGTGTTGACTGGGGAGGGAGAAGGGGGCTGTCTGTACCTGGAGTAGAAGCTTAGCTTTTTAAGTTTCTTTAGAGAAGTGCCTTCTGATGACTCACTGGGCCCTGAATTGGAGCCATGGAAGGGCCTACTGGCAGGGGTTTTGTCCCTCAGATCCCCAGGGAGTTCCAGGGAGTCCCACTGTCCCTGCACACCTCATTTCTGACCCCTGCAGCACCCGCTGGCTTTGAGCTCAGAACCTTGTGGAATCCCTTGGGCAGGCTCCTTCCCGTCTCCCAAGCAGCATCTGCCCTTGTCATGTGAACTCACACCTGTCCACTCATTCTACTCGACTTTTAACTGTGTTCTCAGAAGGGATAGTAGACAGACTCATTCTCTTACCTGCTTTGAAGCTGCAAGTCCCCTCAAAATTTTGAAAGCCCTTGCTTCACACATCTGTCTTGCCAATCCTGAATCAACCATGTCTAGCCTCTCCCAGGATGACTGGGGAAAATTATATAATTGTGCTGATTGGCTCTATTACGAATTTATGAGTTCCAATCTTAGCAGGCCCTCATCTTTGCTGAGCAATCCATTTACTTAGCCCTAGTCAGCTTCCTTCCCCAAGCCCATGGTGATGGCTCCTTTTAAAAAAATCCCTTTCCTCAAGTCCTTTATTTTACCATCGTTTTATTTTTCTTAGTGGACAACCAGTTCCATGCTAGTGAGAAAACAGTTACCAAGAACGCAATTTCTAAACTTCTGTCCCCTCAGAGTCTTTTGTCTAAGTATTCTTTTCAGATGATGTCTCCCTCATTTTCTAGGTGTGTCACCTTGCAAAGAAGCTACTTAATATTGCTATGTCTTGGTTTTCTCATACATAAAATTGGTGATCATGTTAATCTCTCCTGCTTATAAGCATTAATAAGTACATATAGTGGAAAAATTAAAGTAATGCAGAAGGATTAAAAAACGAGAAGCCAATATCTCCTTCCCTCATCTTCTATATCCAGCTTAAATCATTCCAATATTTTAAGCAAATGTTTATAATTTTGATTAGGAGGATTACTTAAGAGAAGATACTCATGTTTATTAGTACAGAGTCCGGCACTTAGAATGTGCTGAAAAAGTTCCTTACTTGTCTCTAGTCTCTCTTTTTGAAATGCAAAGTAACTCTTTTTTTTTTTTTCTGTAAAACATGAATGAATACTAGGCATGAAATCTCTACTTAGGGATGCTACTCATATAGTGTTGCCGAATCTGCTAAAAACTTGGTGTAATCATGTATCTTAATTTTCTAAATCCATGACTATTGGTACATCTCTTCTCATTGGATTGAAATCATCCAAGAAAGAGCACACTGATAAGGACTGCTGGACCCTGCCACAGAGCCCAGTTGTTCAGTCTGACCTCAACGAAGTTTATGAATTAGCAAAAGAAAAACCTCATTTTTTTTTTTTTGGCCGTACTGGGGATTGAACCCAGGGGCATTCTACCTCTGAACTACACCCCCAGCCCTATTTTTTATTCTTTATTTTGAAACTGGATCTCACTAAGTTGGGAGGGCCTCACTAAGTAGCTGAGGCTGGCCACGAACCCGGATCCTCCAGTCTCAGCCTCCCAGGTACTGGGATTACACGCGTGAGCTGCCACGCCTGGCTGAAAAACCTCATTTCCATGGAGAATTTCTCTGGCTCCCCAACTAGTTCTAGGAAGATAGTTGGAGAATGAATTAGTATACACAGTTTTGAGAGGTGCAGCCTCACAGGCTTGCCACTTTGAGAGTGGGAAGAAGAATGGGATCTTTCTCCCGCTAGGGTGTGGGCTCGGTGTCTCGTGGCTCCCTTGGCTGGATTCTCTCTGGCAGTGTCCAACCTGCTCGACAGTGTGTGACTGCCTGCCTAGTAAAAGCTGTTTCTTGTTCTGCATGATTTTAAGACTTGCACTTTGTTTTTCTTTTCTCTTATAAAATCAATAAAGGGGAAAGATGAAGGGGCGGCAGTGAAGAGAGGAATCTTTGTTAGGTACCTGTTTGGCTGGTGATTGGCACTTAGGTCTTTCATGTATAATGCTTACATCACTCTAATGTAGATATTATTATCTACCTTTAAGTAAAAGAAACTGAGGCTTGGAGATGAAGCGCTTTGCTCAGAGTCATCAGTTAGAGTGGAGCCAAGCTGCACTGTTTTGGAGTTTGTGCTCCTGCGCGCCGCACTGGGGAGCTATTTATTGTTACCTGTTCTACAGGGGTTCGCGCCTGCGAGCCCACGCCACCGTCTTGCTAGTTGAGCGGCAGCGCTTGTCTCCGTGCCTCCCAGGGCTGCACTGTTTTCTGGTATCTTGAGACAGCTGAGGCACAGGCCTGACCCTTGAGCTCTGCTCAGGGCCACATTCACCCTGAGGCTCCCAAGTCACCAAGCGAGGTTTTCACCTTGGCCTCGCCACGCACCAGCGACGCGAGTAGAGGCCGATTCTTGTACATGGTGTCCACTCTTTTGAGGTGAGGATACGGATAGTGTCCGCCTTGTTCAATTGGTGTGAGGATTGATAAGGTACTCGGCACATGCCTGAGCCTCTCCACACCTTCATTTATTTCATTTTATTTTCTTCCTCTTTTTTTTGGTGCCATTGGGGATTGAACCCAGGGGCTCACATGGGCCAGTGCTCTGCCACTGAGCTACATCCCCAGCCCGCTGTGCCTCAGTTCCTCCAGTATGAAGATGAGCTTAGTAATAGTACCTATCTCTTAGTATTATAGAAAGGATAGAATGGGATAAGATACACAAATAGAGCCATGTGTGGTGGCGCATGCCTGTTATCCCAGTACTTGGGAGGCTGAGGCAGGAGGATTGCAGGTTTGAGGACAGCCTCAGCAACTTAGCCAGACTCTCAGCAACCTAGTGAGAGTTTGTTTCAAAAACAAAAAGAGGCTGGGAGTGTAGCTTGGAGGTACAATGCCCCTGGGTTCAATCCCCAGCACCCCCCCCCCAAGTACACAAATAGTAAGTGAATAGTAAATAACTAGTGATATTTTTCTCATTCTTAATGTGAGGAGAAAGAAGCTCAGAGAGGTTAAATAACTTGCTTAAAATCACACAGCTGGAAAACAGCCAAGTTGGAGTTTGGACCAGGCTTCACTGATTCTGAATGCAGTGTTTTTGATTATTAAACTATTCTGAAAGATGGGGAAAAAAAAACAACCTGTAAGCTGACTCTGTTTCTTCAAGTTTGCAGGAGGGGCTCTAGTTTCTTCTCCAGTGTGGTGAGCTTTCTGACCTTTGAGAACTTAATGACTGACCCATCTCTGCATTTGAACCAAGTACCCATGAGCCACCTCGCTACCTGGGGCAAGCTTGAGATGCTCTAGGAGACCGAATATCTCCTGGGGAACCAAAAGGGAGTCACAGTCTTTTGTAGAATGAACCCAATGTGTTATTAGAGCCTTCCGTAGAAAATTCAGATTTGATAGCCAAGATGTAGAAACCATCTAAATGCCCATGCAGATGAATGGATAAAATATATGTGGCATGTATATATACAGTGGAACACCACAGCCTTTAAAAACAAGGAAATTCAGCCAGGCATGGTGGCACATGCCTGTAATCCCAGAACTTAGGAGGCTGAGACAAGAGGATCACAGGTTTGAGGACAGCCTCAGCTGCATATCAAGGCTTTCGGCAACCTAGCAAGACCCTGTTTCAAAATAAAATAGGGCTGGGGGTGTAGCTCAGATATACAGTGTCCCTGGGTTCAATCCCCAGTATCACACACACACACACACACACAAAAAAAAAAAAAACAAAACAAAAAAACAGAAAAGAAAGAAATTCCGTAATATGCAACAACATGGATAAACCTTGAGGACATTCTGTTAAGTGAAATAAGCCAATCACAGAAAGATAAATACTGCATGATTCTACTTATGTGCAGTATCTAAAATAGTGAAATTCATAGAGTGGAATGCTGGTTACCAGATACTGGGGAGGGACATGGGAAGTTACCAATTGCCAGACATAAAGATGTAGTCAAGTGAGATGAATAAGCTCTAGAGACCTGCTGTACAAGACTACCTAGAAGCCGCAATACTGTCTTGTACACTTGAGAATTTGTTAAAGCTGGGCATGGTGGTACATGCTTGTAATCCCAGTACTTGGGAGGCTGAGACAGGAGGATCGCAGGTTCCTGGCTAGCCTCAGCTACTTAGTGAGGCCCTTCGCAACTTAGTGAGACCCTGTTTCAAAATAAAGAATAAAAAATAGGGCTGGGGGTGTAGCTCAGAGGCAGAATGCCCCTGGGTTCAATCCCCAGTACTGTAAAAAAAAAAAAAAGAATTTGTTAAGTGGTGAGCTGGGGATGTAGCACAGTGGTACCTGCTTACCAGTGCAAGCCCTGGGTTCATTCCCCAGCACCAAAAGGAAAAGAGAAAAAAATCTAAAGCAGGCAGATCTCCTGTTAAGTGTTTTAACCACAATTAAACAAAATAAAATTATTTTGGCGGTACTGGGGATTGAACCCAGAGGGGTTCTACCTCTGAGCTACACCCCTAGCTGTATTTTATTTTGAAATAGGGTCTCTAAATTACTACGTTTAGGGGACTCTAAATTACTGCATGTTGGCCTTGAACCCGTGATCCTTCTGTCCTGGTACTGGGATTACAGGTGTGTGACACCATGCCCCAATATGGAACCAAAAAATTTAAAAGAAGAAACTTTCGATTTGAGAATCTGATGAATTTTCATTATGAAAAATGTACTGTGGCTAACATCTTGGACTCATTTCCAACTCAAGTTATTGAATCACCAGCGCCCACAATTTCCCTGCAATTTAGTTAGGAAATGTTTGTCTTTTTTTGTGTGTGTAGTACTGGGGGTTGAACCCAGGAGTGTTCTATCTCTGTATTTAGCTGGGCATGGTGGTGCACATCTGCAATCCTAATACTTGGGAGGCTGAGACAGGAGGATTGCAGGTTTAAGGCCAGCCTCAACAACTAGCTTAGTGAGACCCCATTTCAAAATAAAAAATAAAAGAGTTAAGGGTGTAGCTCAGAGGTAGAATGCCCCAGTCAAAAACAAAAAACAATTCTGTACTTAAAGAGATAGTTTGTATAAATTATAAATTATTATATATAAGTTTCAAGTCCTACCTGGTTTGAATTTTTGGCCATCTGGGTACAGTAATCGCCACCTTCATGACAGTGTTCCTCTAGTAAACCTCTGCTCCTCATGTTATCATGCAGTCCCCATCACAGGTGTCCTGGCTCTCCGTGCAGGCAGAAGGGACCCATGATAGCCACAGCTGACAAGATTTGACCCGAGGTCTTGCAGCTACTAAACAGTAGACAAGAAACAAGACCTCAGTAGAGTTCTTTCTCTATGATTCTCTTTAGGAGTAAATTAGAAAATCACTTCTTCCTTTTTGAAAAGAAGAACATAATGGGGGATTTTGCCCTGTTCATGTTTGTGATTGTATTATTGCTATCCACGAGTGCTTCTGCCACATGTAGATAGAGCACACCTTAGAGCCTGTTCGGTCCTAGATACAGTGCTGGGTGCTGGACATAAGTTTACTTATCAAATCCCCCAACAACCAGGTGAGAGAGACATTTTTGCCTCTATTTTACAAATGTAAAATCTAAAGTTCATAGGTCTTGTGAATTGTCGAGATGGAATTGAGCCCAGGTCTTTCCATGCCTCATGCTCGGGATTGCTGAAAGCTGAGTGTCAGAAACTGCATTAGGACTTTCTCTAGGAAAAAGGAAGCAGAAGAGAAAGCAAAACTATGGAAATTACCTAAAACTGCCCAGGTAGTATAAGGATTTAAGGGAGTTACATCTCCATGGTGTATGTGTGTAACATTGGGTAGTACCTGCCCTCTCAAATCTTCAATTTCCTCTTCTTATTAGCAATAATAATAATTCTCAGGAGGAGCAAATGAGGTAACGTATCTCAATGCACAATACATGGAGTAAAAATAGGGCTTTGCTAATGTTAGTTTTAAATAACAATGATGATTATCAGGATGATAATAATTGTAAACCTGAAGTTGCATAGCTCTATATAGCCAATGAAGGATTTTAATATGAAGCCAAGAACTGAAGTGGAGTTGAAAGAAAAGTCCTAATTGAGATTCTCTTGTGGACTGAGATAAATTGATAAAGATTAAGAAATTATGAGAACAATACCATTTTTTCTAATTGATTAGTATATTTTGCTCAAGAGGGTTTTTGCCATGTGAGTCATATTCCTTTAATTCATGTGACTATATGTGGATTCCTAATTGTTGTTTCTTTTAATAGGGACAAACTTAAGAGAAGGCAGAAAGGTTAGGAAACTCCTTGTTGAATTATAAAGACCAAAAGAAGTATATTAGATGAAGAAGTTCAAATGGTCTTTTGGTCCTGGGGTAGGGTGGTGGGACACAGTTGCTGGTCAGTGTATGTTTTGAGGGCAACTGTGTCCTTACCCAGCTGTAATGGCCTCACTGCAGAGAACTTTTTACTTAGTTAATTAAACAATACTCTGTTTGTTATTATATATGAACTTAAATAAAAATTAATCCTTAAATGATTGAGTTAATAAAGATTAGGCAACACAGCTGTTATTTTTCCTTCTTACTCTTTTTTTCGGTTGTCTCCCTAGGTTTTCTTGAGGTTACAATGATTGTGGAGCATATCACTATGTTGCTTAGAATTTCCTAGTCTTTAAAATGATCAATATTACTAACTCCTCTCAGAAGCCCTTTCCATTTCTCTATCTCTATAATTCTATGATTTTTATAGTAAGATATTATGTGTGACTCTCAGGATAGCAGTTTGGACCATGAAGTACTTACACTGATTCATGAGTCTGACCAAATGCACTTTCACTAGTTGGGAGGGTGGTGCACAGGCCTTTTGCACAAGGATAAGTGCAGTGCACAGTGAGTAGCGTGAGTAGCACTTGTGTGTTTGTGTTCCCATCATGGGTTCATTTCTGGTCAGTGAGAGATTATTTACGGTTATTCAAGTTTAAATACTTGCACTGTTTTTAGAATTCAGTTTGTTTTCTGGAGAGTGAATGACAATCAAATAAGATGTTGTTCTTCTTAAAAATGGTTTCTTTTAGAATCAGCACAGTGTAGAGGATGAATCATGTCACAGCTCCCTGATCACCTTTTCCCTGCCGACTTCTCATGGATGCCCACTTCCTTTAATCGCTGTTTTTATTTGTTGCCTGAGTTTTCTTAGAGCTCTTCATTTTTATCGATTCTTTATATCAGACATCATGATCCATGAGAAAAACAAACATACCCAAGAATGCTGTGGGACCGTGCCTCTGCTTCCTGAACTCGGGAAAGCTTTTGTCTTTAGTTGGTGTGTTTTGAGCCTCTGTTGATGTTTTCTTTAGGTCCTTCCTCTGAGCGGACATACTCTTAAAGGACAGGTGTTTGGAATCTGTGGTTGTCACAGCTGAAGGCAACACATGCTGTTAATAGGAAATGCCAAGTAACTTCTAAGTAGCGACAATAATATCCTTGGCATGGCATCGAAGCCTGTCACATTCAGTGCTAAGCATGCAGATGTATTTTATTTGGTCATGGCTTGCGGTTTAGCTCTTGAAGTGCCAGCACAGAGCAGAGTCATGCATGCTGAATACTTTTTGCACAGCAGCAGTTGACATAGTACTCATCTGCTTTACGGTGACTCGCTTGGCTCCCCTGGTCCTCTACTTCATCCTCTGTGGAATGTCATAGTTGGTCTGAGGTCTCATCCTTAGTGGGCCAGATGATTCTTTACTGAGGGAAGCAGGGGATGTCCTCTGTGCAGTGTTTGCAGTACCCCTGGCCCCTGCCCATGAGCTGCTAATAACATTCTCTTAGTCATGACAACCAAACCATCATTGCCAAATGACAAAACTGCTCCACTTGAGAACCACTGGTCTAGAATTATTTTTTAGGTATACAAAGTTTAAAGTGTTTTTGATATTAAGAGTAATGAACACAATGATTATCAAAGTCCGATGATCTTTTTTTTTTTTCCTGTGGAGTGACATGAATGAAGACCAGAATTCATTTCCCTTTCACGTGAGAAGGCTTTCTGGGTAGGGCTTTCATATTGTTTTAAATTTGTTTCTCCCATTGAAAGCTGAGGACTCAGTTATCAGTGAGAAAGGCCACAGGAGAAAAGCCTTAGAACAAAAGCCCTTTAGTTTATAGATTAATACACATCATTGGGATGGGCTGTGCTACTGGATAAATGGTACTGACATAATCATTAGAGCTAAGTCCTTGCACATAACAGAGCTTCCAGAACGCTTTTTGAGTAGATGGATCATAGATGGATGGGTGGATTGGTGGATGGATGGATGGATGGATGGATGGATGGATGGATAAAGGATCTACTTTTGCTAATTCATTTAGCTTTAGGAATAATATTTCATATGATGCATAGAAATGGTGACATGATGACAGAAGCCAAGAGGCCATGATTATGAACATTAGAGTCACTTCCGTTCCGTGGGTCCCCCGGGTCCTGGCCTCTGCTCCTCACTGCCATTTTACACTTCTCTCCCCTGACTTATTTCTTTACTTCCCTTTTTCCCTCTTTATTTTTGTTGCTGAATTGATTTTCTTAGAGCTTTTCCTAGAGCTTGTACCATTTCTTTGTATCAGACACTCTGACATGGGGGGGGGCAAAATTCATCACATTTGATTGTGAATTCTCTTCTCAGTGTTCCTGAGTGAGGAACTGTTAATCTTTCTCTTTTGGTTGTTTGAATCAAGTTGGTGATGTGATTTTTAACCAGTCATCTTTAAAAACCACTTCCTTTGGATTTTTTAAGAGTCTGTGTCTTTCTTTGATAAGTTATTCTTGAACAATTAAAGCTTTTGGTCAAAGAACTTCTATTGATAACTGTGATAGATTGACATGATGTTTATGTGCACAAATGATGTTATGGATTTGGTACTGAAAAGTATTTTCTCTATTTTGCAGTTCAAGAAATTGATAAATGTTTGAGTTAAAGGATATGCCAATTCTCCTGATTTGATCATTACACAATGTATACATGTACTGAAACAACACATTATACCCCATAAATTTGTACACAATTATTATATGTCAATTAAAAATAAAATAAACTAGGGCTGGATGTGTAGCTCAGTGGTAGAGCATGCACTTAATGTGCATGGGGCTCTGGGCATTGTCCCTAGCACCAATAATAATAATAATTAATAAAATAAAATACATGAAAAGGAATGATGGCCCAGATATGTTAGAACACAGCGCCAGGTGCTAACAGTCGGGAGTCAAATGAGGGCTGAAATCACTGAACCCAGGCAGAAGACCAGGTCCATCGCATCAAGGTAGAGCATAAAATTGAGGCAGGACAGGTAATTTGATAAAAAATATTGAATCTGAAATACCAGAAAGCTGAGACATTTTTAATGTTTGTTGTAAAGTCATAAAAATAATTATGGAGGGTGGCTACTTCATGGTCATGTAACTTTAATTAATGAGACTATCTTCTCTAAAATGAATGAATTGCTAAATATCCAGAGCTCTCATATTAATTGTGCTCTTATGGCCTGCCTCTTTTCTCTAGACCTTCTCTGACCATGCCCCATAGGAACCTGACCGGAAGCTGCAATGTTAACTGTGGCTGTAAAATACACGAGTATGAGCCCGTCTGTGGATCCGATGGGATCACGTACTTTAACCCTTGTCTGGCGGGCTGTGTTAACAGTGGTAATTTGAGCACTGGGGTGAGTATATTTCCTAAATTCCTCTTTTGTTGTTAATCCAATATTCTGTGACGTGGGTGTGATAAAGATTCATATGCAACCACGATGACTTCAGTATCCCTAGTGAAGAGGCTCCAAAGGACCTACAAGTACCTCAATAGACACCGAGTAGAAAGCAAACCATGCCGCAGTATCAGTTTTTGGCCAGGGATGACTGGAGCATTTGAGCATAGAGATTTGGTTCCATATCAGCCCTCTCCTACTTTACATTCCATGTCAACTCAGTGAAACCTGATAAGGTTGGGCTCCGGGCCTTCCATCTGCTCCCCTAGGATGGATCTGAAGGTCAGGACGACACTATGGTGCTGGAGGAGGAGACCGGGGAAGTGCCTCCCTGACTGGAGTCTGGGAAGAGGGGCCATGGCCATTTTTCACAGACTATCGCTTCAGTTTAGACTTTTTTTTTTTTGCGGTACCGGGGATTGAACGCAGGGGTGTTCTACCTCCGCGCTACATCCCCGGCCCTATTTTTTATGCTTTATTTTGAAACCGGGTCTCACGAAGTTGCGGAGGGCCTCACTAAGTCGAGAGAGAGAGAGAGAGAGAGAGAGAGAGAGAGCTGAGGCTGGCTGTGAACCCGGATCCTCCGGTCTCCGCCTCCCAAAGTACTGGGATTACAAGCGTGAGCCACCACGCCCAGCTAGACTTTTTTTTTTTTAACTTTCAGAGTAAAGATATATCTGTCAGTTCAAGAATAGGCTATTTTGAGAATTCCCTTCCCTGATAATTATAAATAGGCTGCAATACTGTGGGAGAAGTTTTGCATATTCCACTCCATTCTTTATTGAACCTGGTTGGAGTCTTTACATAAGAACCCATTGTAGGTGGTTGCTTTCATTAAAAGGTTAAAATGCAATTGCTTGCTTTGCGCATTTGATAAGGGATTACAGATTGACTGTTTGGGGGCTGCCGTTTTTGATTTTTGAGTTTGAAACTAGACTGAAAAATTGAGAATGCCTGTTGCTGGTTCCTCATTATATAGTTGATGAACTCCAGTGTGTGAGCATGTTGAAAGAGCATGGAATCTAGCATTTCTTCTTCTTCTTCTTCTTTTTTTTTTTTTGTAGTAGTAGTAGTAGGGATTGAACCCAGGGGCATTCTACCTCTGAACTACAACTCTAGCCCTTTTTATTTATTTATTTATTTTTTGGTTCTGAAACAGGGTCTCACTAGGTTGCTGAGTCTCACTAATTTGCTGAGGCTATCCTCAAACCTGTGATCCTCTCATCTCAGCCTTCCAAATACTAAGATTACAGGTGTGTGCCACTGCGCCCAGCTCCAGCACTCATTCTTTAAATAGACTGGCAGTCCTTTGAGCATAGATGGCCAAATAGCACCCACCTTTACACCTGTCCTTACTGTGCTCCAACTGGTCACCCTGAGCACCAGTTAACTGCCATTCAGTAAAAAGCAACATCATAAGCAAGGGAAGTTAATTGGCTGATTCAACATTTGTTGGTTTATTTTGGTATTATATAAATAACCAATATAGTCTCATTTTTCACTTTACTGTTTTCAGTAGAAATGTTGGTAGTTAATGGAGAAGATTTGGTCTCTTTCTCTCTTTATCTTTAGTCCCTTGAATGCACCTGGTGCATCAGTAGGACTCACAGATATTTCTTGGAAAAAATGGATGAATGTTTTGGGGCTCAGCAGTGTGTCTGGGCGACTGGGCTCTGTCAGAGTCCAGGAGCAGCGCTGAACAGGGGCCACCTTCACCGGAACTAAGTTACATTCATGGAGTGGGTTATTCATCCAGAGGATGGAGGTCTAAAGAAGTGTTTAAACTGGAAGAGCCAATGCAAAGCTCATTGTTACTCATACCAAAGACATCACGGTTGCATTAGGAATTCTCTCCATTTACTTTGGGGCTCGCTGTGTGCTCTGGGTCATGCTAGTCCTCTGGTGAGCATCCATAAAACTCAGGCTGAGCCTATTTTTGTAGGGCTTCTCTAATTGGAAAGCCCATGAGTTCAACAGCAATTGGAGCAGCATAGATATATGACCGAAAAACAAGCACACGGAATATGACTTCATAGAATCGAGTGTTGAAAGCTCCTTAGAAAAATTTAGGTCTAAACAGCTTTGACCTGCAGATTTTGGTATTCTTAGACATATACACACCTTGATCCTTTACTCCTATCAACAAGGGAGGTATTTCCAGTGAAATCTTTTGCATTTTTAAATGCCGCAGCAAATATTTCAGAGCATTTCTCCTTGATTTTGTCTTAATAATCCTATGCCACATTTTCCTATTGACTGGAATGCAACCTATCTTTGCTCCCTTAGATTCGGAATTATACAGAATGCACCTGCGTCCAAAGTCGACAGGTGATCACGCCCCCCACAGTGGGACAGCGCAGCCAGCTCCGCGTGGTGATTGTCAAGACGTACCTCAACGAGAACGGCTATGCTGTGTCGGGGAAGTGCAAACGGACCTGCAATACCCTGATCCCCTTCTTGGTTTTTCTTTTCATAGTCACCTTCATCACGGCCTGTGCCCAGCCGTCAGCCATCATAGTGACGCTCAGGTGAGGTCGGCAGCCAGCCCCGGGGGCAGCAGATCCTGTAAGCATTGCCCCAGTGTGTGTTCCAGGGCCAGAGATGACGCAGAGGGGAGAGCAGGACTAGCTTGTGCAGGCCATGCTCAGACACGGGCCCGGTGAACTTGAGAGAAGTGAGGTTTTCCATGTCAGGGAAGGAAAGGACCATTACAACATTTCATATTCTAGAACTTTCTTCGGTTGGGTTCTAATCCTACTGTTTAGTGAAACTTCTTCTGGGTGCCTTTGGTTCCTGAAGTCTCTATCCTACCAGGTTCAACTTCAGTTGAAAGCCTTCCCTGTGTTTGTTTGCTCTGAGAAGCCCGACCCACAGGAGGGCAGGAAGTAATCCCGTGAAGTTGCTAAATCATGCATACAGCAAAAGCTATTATCTCTAACCTTGTAGGCAGTGTGTACCTCCAGGACCGGTGACAGTTTATGCTGGGCCTGCATTTCACAATGCTGAGTTCATTAATTTTACTATGGTATAATATTTTGGAGCAGAATCAAAGAAAGTTTAGACTGGGAAATGTCATTTTTCACTTCGTCAGGGTGTGCTTTGTTTGCTGTATTATATATCCGGCTTGGGTTTTTTGTTTATGAGCAGACATGGAAGCTACTTTTGTTCTATTAAAAATGTTGATGCCGGCACAAATGCCAGTGTGTTGGTATTTACAGTCAAGAGTGCAGTGTGAAGGAAGGCTGGACCAGTGTGGTGAAGCAAGAAGAACACACTCACACTCATGGTGCTTTAGGGGGCTAAGGTGGTTGTGCAATGAGGACGTGAAAAAGGGTCATCCTCATTGCCCTCCAGGTCCTCAGAAGCCCACAGTACTGGGCGCCTGGCAGGAAGCACCTGCTGATGAGTCATCTTTACTGAGGGTGGTGGGCTGCGCCGCGCGTATGCCCGCCTCCTTTCCATGGGCTATTGAGGTAGACATTTGCCATCAAAGCTGCTCCTTGGTGGCACAGTAACAGCACAGGCAGGGACACAGGTTTATGTGCTCCATCTTCCAACATCAATATTTATGGAGTAACAACCATGGGTGCGGAACTGGGCAATTTGCTACGAGATACAAAGAATTTGGGGAAAAGCATCAAGGGTACTGGTCCCCGAAAAATTCCCATTGTATACCTACAACCTTATGTGTACGGGATAAAAAGGATAAAGCATATCATCATTTTGTTTTGGTTTGAGACTGGTTCTTGCTGTGTTGTCCAGGTTGGCCTCAAGCCTCTGGTCTCAATTGATTGTCCCAGCTCAGCTCCTGAGTTTCGGGGACTACAGGCACACGCCATCATGCCCAGTCCGTCTTTTAAAAAATTATATGAATCACTAACAAATTTGTTCACTTTAATAATCCAGTTCTTTGTCCTTTAATTCTGCAAGAGATGTTGCAGAAGGGCCACCTGTTTTACAGTGTTCAGAAATGGCCACTCACCACTTGGCTTCCAACTCCAAATCTCAGAAAAGGAGTCGTTTAATCTCTGCTAGTTACAAAATCAGTATGTTTCGATTTTCTTGCCCTGTGGGAATTACTTGGAGCATAAGTATTAGGGAAAGAAAAAAAAAGAAGAAGAGAATGTAGCTGGAAGGAGCTCAGTCTTTCTCGAGCTTTTGATTTGTTTTTAAAAATTTCTTGGCTATACATTTTGGGTTTTTTTTATACTTTTTTCCTACCCTGGGGGAATTATGAGAGTAATTTTCTTTGGATACATCTACCATTGTGGAAAGTGCAGGCAAACAGAGTGAGTTCAGTATTTAGGATAAAATTTTGTGAAATTTTTTTGTGTGTGTATGTGTGTGTGTGGTACTGGGGATTGAACCCAGGGCTATTCTACCTACAAGCTATACCCCCAGCCCTTTTTATTTTTTATTTTGAAACAGGGTCTTGCTCAGTTACTGAGGCTGATCTGAAACCTGCAACCTTCCTGTCTCAGCCTCCCAAGTTCTGGGATTGTAGGTGTGCACCACCACACCCAGCAGTGCATTATTTTTTATTTTTATTTATTTTTTTTTGGAACCCAGCCCTATTTTATTTTATTTTGAAATAGAGTCTAAGTTGCAGAGGACCTTGCTAAGTTGCTGAGGCTGTCTTCAAACCTGTGATTCTCCTGTCTCAGCCTCCCAAGTACTGGGATTACTAGAATTACAGGTGTGTGCCACTGTGCCCAGCCGTGAATTATTTTGAATAAACCTGATTTTGGAAGCCCACTTAGAGCCACTTCTGTGTCATTAGCCAAGAACCATTGTCCCTCCACAAGCATTTACGGAGAAACAATTACAGTTGATCAGTTCCGTGGGTGTTCTTTGGGGAGACGTTTATTCTGTGAGTTACCACCAGCAGCCGTGCGTGGCCGTTATTAGTAAATTGTGGTGAATTAACTACGTCAGCCCAGCGTCCCAGGAATCCCTGGCTCTGCACAAAGTGGGCTCGCTTTGACG
Organism: Glis glis; assembly: GCA_004027185.1. Taxonomy (NCBI): domain Eukaryota; kingdom Metazoa; phylum Chordata; class Mammalia; order Rodentia; family Gliridae; genus Glis; species Glis glis. The sequence goes on from PVJS01041506.1 coordinate 15,269, forward strand.
TACATTTTCTTGGGGTCACTATTTAAAACATTTCTCTCTTTCCCTTCCCTGCAGGTCTGTGGAGGACGAGGAGAGACCTTTCGCGCTGGGAATGCAGTTTGTTTTGTTGCGGACACTTGGTACGTCCCCGAGTTTCCAAGTGTGTCTCGTAGTTCCTCCCTGCGTTGACAGAGGCTCAGTGTCCTTTCACAAATGCAAGTCAAGTCGCTCATTACGTTCGTAGCCAGGATCCCCACAGGTTGTGGCCAGGGCACACTTCCTTATTTTCTGGTTTGAACTAAATAAAAGCTGAGAAGTTCATTTGGTGAAACAAAACTGACTCAAAGTTGGTTTCTTTTTGATTGTGAACATAAACTTGGGCAAAATTTCCCAGAAAGTTTTGTACAATAAGAAATAGTAAATCAAGAAATTTGTAATAGGCTTATTATCCTGGCATTTTGGTCCCTTTATGCCTTTTTAATATGAAAGGGAAGGAAATTGGTGCTCATTGTACTTGTGAAATTTTCAATTTTTCACTTTCGTGGGTGTGCGTGTTTGTAGTACTGGGTGTTGAACCCAGGGGCATTCGATCTCTGAGCCACCCCCCCCACCTTATTTTATTTTGTATTTTGAAACAGGGTCTCACTAAGTTGCTGAGAGTCTTGTTAAATTGCTAAGACTAGCCTCAGACCTGTGATCCTCCTGTCTTAGCCTCCCAAGTACTGGGGTTATAGACGTGTGCCACTGTGCCTGGCTCATTTTTTACTTCCTTAGAGTAATTTAACTGGATTGAGCAAAGAGTATATCTAGCAAGTTTTTTTGGGGGAAAACAACAAAGAAAGATCCCCAAAGCGACATGTATGGACTATCCTAAAGGTTTCATTTACCAACAAGAGAACTCCTTACACTATGTTACCTGATCGGAGTACGCGAAGAATAATTTTTATAATGCCACCTTCCTGGTAAAGGCTTGGGACAAGGAATGGGAGATTGCGTGTGAAGTCGCCTATTGCCTGGATCAATTTCAGTGTGTTGTTAATTAACTTCCTTACCATCAAGCTTATTTCTTCTTTCTAAGTGGCAGTCTGCTATTTTCACCAGTAATCAGTACCATTGTTCACAGGATTAAAGAGAAAATTATTTTTTTTATTCAAATTTCGTTTTAAAGCTGAAACATTTTACAATGGAGTCATCCTACCCTTTGAAGCTTCAATCCTTCCTCTAGTCCCCAGTTTGTCACATGTTGGGGTTCATGGCCCAAGCAGAGAATGAGTACTTTCTAATAAGCCCAGAAGGAAATGCTTCTAATTCCGTTTAATGGGTGGCTTGTTTTTTTGGTACCAGTGACTTTGAAGGTTCGTTTTATAGAAGCATGCTAGTTAAAGGGAATTCTGACACACACATAGTTAAGAAGTTTGAGCTGGGTGTGGTGGCACATGCCTGTAAATCCCAGTGAATCAGGAGATGGAGGCAGGAGGATTTTCAAGCTGGAGGCCAGCTTAGGCAATTTAATGAATCCCTGTCTGAAAATAAAATAAAAAGGGCTGAAGATGTAGCACAGAGGTAGACCTCCCTGGGTTTAATCCCTAGCATTGCAAAAATGAATGAATGAATGAATGAATGAATGAATCAATTAATTAATTGGGAGGGGTTACTGGGGATAGAAGCCAGGGACATTCTACCTCCGAGCCACAACCTCAGCCCTGTTTTGTTTTGTTTTTTTTAAACAGGGTCTTACTAACTTGCTGAGACTGGCCTTGAACCTGTGATCCTCCTGTCTCAGCCTCCCAAGTATTGGGATTACAGGCATGGGCCACCATGCCCTGCTATACAAAAATTAATTTTTAAAAAGCAGTTTGCCATATTATACTTCTCATTGAAAACCAGGAAGTGTTTTTAAAATGGAAATTTGTTAACCAAAGGAATTGTTGGATAGGAAAAGAAAATACTAAGTCCTTCTCTTGGATCTGCCCTTCTCTGACACCTCATAGGTGGGCATGGATTTGGGGGTGAAGGATAGCCAGCACTTCCGTCTGTGCCCTCTTACTGAGGCTCCGTGGTCCTGGGGATGCCAAGCATAAAAGGTGTGGCCCTGCCATCAGGGAGTTCCAGCGTGACATTGGCGACATTTTAATTAAATGCTATGTGGTGGCTAATAAAATGGAGGTCCGCAGAGCCACTGTGGGGATGGTGTGGCTTCTGAGTGAGTCAGGAACGTAAAGGAGGGGTAGATGTTTGCCAGGTCGGCCAGTTGGTGGAGGGAGGTGCACTGGCAAGGGGAGTAGCTTGCGATGAAGGAAGTCTACCGGGGAGGCCTTCTTCCCTATGGGAACAAAGACATGTCTGTCCCAGCCTGAGCGGCAAAGCTGCACCCAGAGGTCTCAGAAGATTCAAAGATGGATTTTATGCCGTAATTATGACCATACCCGAGTCACCTTATGAAGCTGTCATTTGATGTGGTGTCTGACTTTGGGAGACAACACTTTTCTCCTCCCCTTTCTACATCCAAGGACTAGGACCCAACCCACAAGAACTAAGTGTACTGAACGGGGGGAGGGTCTGTTCTAGCCTCTTAAGCATTTAATGACAAAAATTCAATTTGTGTGTCTGTGTGGTACTTGGGATTGAACAGAGGCATTACACCTCTGAGCTATACCCCCAGCCCTCTCTTTTTTTTTTTTTTT
>PVJS01041507.1:0-17932 GCA_004027185.1 Glis glis
GGAAATGTTTCTAATTTGAGAGCTGCTTTGAGCCCTAGACTCCAGTTCCCCTCTCCTCCAATATCAGATGGAAGTGTTTAAGAGGCCTCAGTCTATTTCAAAGCTATAGTCAGTGATCACAAAGAATCCCCCACTTTTATTCCTAGCAAAAGTTGCCTCTAGGTCTTTGTCACTTACCATTTAAAAATCCATGTTCCCAAAGATGCAATCATTGGAATTTCATTTAAAGATTTAAAAATAAAGCCGGGCGTGGTGGCGCACGCTTGTAATCCCAGTACTTTGGGAGGCGGAGACCGGAGGATCCGGGTTCGCGGCCAGCCTCAGCGCGCGATCTATATATATATCTCTCTCTCCCCTCTCTCTCTCTCTCTCTACCTAGTGAGGCCCTCCGCAACTTTGTGAGACCCGGTTTCAAAAATAAAGCATAAAAAAATAGGGCCGGGGGTGTAGCGCGGAGGTAGAACGCCCCTGCGTTCAATCCCCGGTACTGCAAAAAAAAAAAAAAAAAAAGATTTAAAAATACCCTATACCAAAGAATGAGAATATCTACTATTTTTATAATCTTTCCCCAGTCACTTCTTTATCTGGCACTTGAGGCAGCCTTATGAAGAAAGTGTAATTTTCTCACTAGTCAGAGGCAGAAGCGATGCTTAGAAGGATTATCAGAGGTCAGTGGAGACTGACTGGCAGCGGTGGCGATCCAGCCCAGTTCTCTGTCTGTGCATCCAGGGCTCTTCCCACCACTCTGGGGGACTGCCTGGCACCTCCCTGGGGGTGTTTCTCTGGGTCAGGGTACTGAGGTGACCCCGAATTCACCAGCATCTGCAGTGGACCCCCAGCATCCGCACGCCCCAAGCCTGCTCAACGGCTGCCCTTGATTTAGGTGTCGCTGTTTTCATTCTGACTGTGAAACTGTAACTGGCCCCTTCTCCTTCTGCAACTGGCTGTGTTCCCATGGAAGGGTCACATTGACAAAAGAGAGCACAAACAATGTGCAAGAGCAGGACTGGGGCCTCTGATAACGGGGCAAGCCATTTGTCATCGTGATCCCAATGCTCTTGACCAGAATGAGATGCACAAAGAGGAGGGCCTGGGCTCGCATTCTTCTCTGAGGCCACAGTCAGAGACCCGCTTGGCTTTTCACCACATGCCTTCTTTCCATTCTCCGGTGGCACATTATCTGGGCCCAGGTATCAGAAGGCACACTTTTGTTGTTGCAGTCAGACATTGTACGTACTGGAGCATCACAAAATGTCTTTGTGCATAGACTGATCATTAATGTTAGGGGGCTTTTAGCCACAGAAGAGGTATGTTTTTCTTTCCTCATTGTCCCTCTCATACCCCAATTCAGTATCTATATTTTCTGTAATCTTTCAAGTCATCTTTTCAAAGATGAGCACCTGTGTAAAATATCACCCTCTACCAAGTCCACTTTCACCCTCTGTCCCTTAGCCCTGCTCTGGTCACTTCCTCATAACTCCTCACACACAACATTTCCCCCATGTCTTTATGGTTCCCCTGCTTAGAATGTAAGCTCCAAAAGAGCAGGGGTCTTATGCTTGCGGATGTACACTTGTCTGGTACACAGTAGAGCTCATAAATACTTACTGAATGAATTCCTAAGTTCTTGACATCTCATCCACATTAGTACAATCCTAGACATGCCATAGAAAAGACTAGTGAAATAAAAAGCAAGAAGCCATAGCAAGGGAGAAAACCCTTTTGCTTTTTTTTTTTTTTTTTTGGCACTGGGGACTGGGGATTGAACCCAGGGGCATTCTACCTCCGAGCTACACCCCCAGCCCTATTTTTTTATTTTTTTATTTTGAAACAGGGTCTCACTAAGTTGTAGAGAGCCTCATTAAGTTGCTGAGGCTGGCTGTGAACCTGCCATCCTCCTGTTTCAACCTCCCAAGTACTGGGATTACAAGCGTGTGCCACCACGCTGGGCTTTTTTTTTTTTTAGTCAGAGTTTCTAGTTTCTGATTGACTGATTGGGGAAGGTTACAGAAACTGTCAGAAGTGTGGAGTTAGATGTGTTTTAAAAGTCTAAATGAGCTTCCCAAGTCCCCAGAGCCTGGCCCCTTTTTGTGCCTGGTCCCCTCCTCCACATGGAAGTGGAGATAATGCTGGCAGGTGAGCACCAGTCTACCCAGGCCATGTTTACTTAAGCAAAGCCAACCATTCATCTAGTTTACTTTGTTAACTAAGTAGTAGGAGAGAGTGGGGAGAGGGCTGTGAGTCCACTTTTTTGAAATCCAATGATTGGTTACAAGTTTGTTCTGCAAGCCAGGTGTGGTGGTGTGTGCATGTAATTCCAGCACTTGGGAGGCAGAGACAGGAGAATCGCAAGTTCGAGACCAGCCACAGCAACTTAGTGAGACTCTCAGACATCTAGCAAGACCCTGTTTCAAAATAAAAAATAAAAAGGTTGGGGGCGTAGCTCAGAGGTAGAATGCCTCTGGGTTCAATCCCCAGCACCACCATCACCACCACAATAACCAAGTTTGTTCTGCAACTGGTAAGAAATAAGGGCAATAGAATAGTTCCTCCTGGACCCCAGCACATTTGTTTAGTTTTGTTCTCATGGCTTTCTCATGGCTTTTGTAAAGCCCATCTGGAAATTTTCTGCTTATTGCTTAAGGTCTAGATCAAATGTTACCTCCTCTATGAAAGTTTTCCTGAATATTCCATAGAAAGGTTCTTCGGGGCCTCTCGGGTGCTACCATCACACTTTGTTCACATTGCTTCCGTCGGTTCAGCCACCCTGTTCATTTAAATGACTGTATCCATTACTAGTTCTGAGCACTAGGAGGCCAAAAATGGTTGGTATCATGCTTTCTGTCTCAGTGTCCAGCTAAAGTGCCTGGCATACAGTTGGTGCTCTATAAATGTTGGGAAAATGAACAAATCAACACATGAAAAAGCAAGAGACTTACAATCCAACCACAGTTATCCATCATTCGGCTCTTCCTTCTGGGGATATTATTTGATTATATATATATTTTTTATCCTCGTTCAGGCACTCTGATTGTTCTGAAACATCCCTATCCAAGAAAAGTGGAAGAACCTTCCATTTATGAATCCGTGCGGGTTCACACAGCAATGCAGACAGGAAGAACAGAATATGACCTCGTGCCCACTGCGCCCTCTGTAAGTGACCATCGGTCAGACCACACGCTCTTTCATGTCCGAAAGCCATCAAGTGCAATGAGAGTTGAAGTCCGTTTGTTCGCATAAACATTTTATGTTGGGAGAGGAAACCTGGAAAGGAATATAACATTTGAAGACTATGACTCAGGTCATCTGATCCAGGGCAAGTCATAAAAATAAAAGACTTGGGCTGGGGTTGTAGCTCAATGGTAGAGCGCTTGTCTGGCATGTATGAGGCCTGGGTTCAATCCCCAGCACCACACACACTCTCTGAGATCTTAGAGATAAGATTTTAAATACATAGAAAATGGCATGTAAATCTCTTATTTTTAGATAGCTAAACAAATTCTTGGTAGAATGGTAGAGTGGGTGAGAGATGTGTTCATCTAGTTGACTAGGTTTCTTAAATTAAGAAAAAAAAATTTTTTTCGTCTACATTTCAACTGTGTATGGAAGAAAAATATTTTCCTGCTTTACTAGAAAAGCTCAGGATGTTATTCTTCCTAGCTCTTTTTCCTTGGCTGGCGGAACACATTTGCACTTCTTTGCAGCGTGCGCTATTGTCTGGTTTCAGTGCAACTGGAGCACTCTTTGTTCCTCCAAGAGCCCATTTATGTTTGCTTTGTGAACTGTGACCTGCAGATTTCTCTCCAGCACCCCCTTCCCTTCATTATCCTCTTGGCTCTTCTAGTCACTGTCTCTTCCTTATTTGCTAAAAACTTTTAGTAAAAGAAATATGGATTCCTGCAGATGATAAATAATACCCAAATGAAACATCAAGAACTAATTCAAAATAGCAATCATTATACTTGAGAAATAATCACTTACAGATGTTTACCTACAAATCATATTAAAATATATGCAAGTTCACCTTAAAATGTTGGCTCTGGCTTGTGCCCACAAATTACACATTTAATAAACTTAATGGTGAAATATGAAAAAACTAAAATATATGTGAGCTTTCTGTTTCTGTAAAACTTTCCCACCCTGCTGCCAGAGAAATCTTTCTTGAAAAGCAAATTTACCAGATGACCTGTCTGCTTCACATCCTCCGGGGGCCCCCTGTCTTCCTGGCCCGCCTGGACCCTGCTCGTCTCTGACCTCATCTCATACTTCTCCCACACTCATGCGTGGACCCTGCCTCTGAACAACACACATTTCTCTAAATTGTTCCCTCTCCCTGTGTCTGAAATGCTTCCAACACTATTACTGTCCACTTGTTCCTCAAGACTTGCATCCAAGATCAATATCTTCCAGGAAGCCTTCCTTGATCTCACCAGCTTCTTTGTAAATGCCCCTCTTCTGTGCTCCGGAGCACACTGCTTACCTTCATTCCAGAATGATCACATCATAGGCTAACTACCTACACACCTGTTTCGCTCCCCCATCAGCCTGACACTTCTAAGGACAGGATTCATAGGTTGTCTTTGTAGCTTTATAGCCCAGCCCAGTTCATGGCACATCTCAATTTTTGTCACTATCCTACATATCTTCAAAAAAGAAAAATCCTGGAAATTGATTGAGAAAGATGTTTTGGCAGCTGGTGGCACAAGCCAGTAATCCCAGTACTTGGGAAGTTGAAACAGGAGGATTTCAGGTTCCAGGTCAGCTTTAGCAGCTTAGTGAGACCCTATTCAAAATAAAAAGGGTTGAGGGTGTAGTTTGGAGGTAGAATGTCTCTGGGTTCAATCCCTAGTATCCTCCCCCCCTTAAAAATGGCTTTGTTACAATCCAAAGGAAGGAAGCATCAGACCTCAGAACTAGAAAGGTGATAAATAGTCCAAAGTCAGAAGAGATCAAAGAACAGATCTAGACCTACCTTCTACCCAGTTCTTGTTTTCCAGACAACCAGTCTTTCCCTAATTTGTAGTTTACCCATCCTTAACCCAACACCAATCACCTCAACACCTCTTTTATTTGCACTCTCATTTAACTTCATAGTTTCCTCTGTTAAATTTCTTCTAAACATCTCCACTTGAAGTCAACCAAACCACTCCCTACTCTGTGTGTCTTTTATTAGTAGCGAGGTGCAGATATTACCTAATTTGAAGGGTTGGCATGAGCACAAGATGTAACATATTTACATAGAAATGGACCTTTTTAGACCAAGTTCTGGAAGCCTTGTCACTTCTTCGAGCACTTCAGATATCAGATGGATTCACCTGCCCAAGTATCTAAGTATCTAAACACTGCAATGCAAAGAAGGGTTTTATATAATGGAGTGTTTTGTTTTTGATACTGGAGATTGAACCCAGGGACATTCTTCCTCCAAGCTACACCCCCAGCCCCTTTTATTGTTTTGAAACAGGGTCTCACAAGGTTACTGAGAGTCTTGGTAAGTTGCTGAGGCTGGCCTCAAACCTGTGATCCTCTTGTCTCAGCCTCCCAAGTACTGGGATTACAGGTGTGTACCACTGTGTACAGCCGGAGTTTTTTTTTTTTTTTTTTTTTTTTTTTGCAGTACCGGGGATTGAACACAGGGGTGTTCTACCTCCGCTCTATGCCCCCGGCCCTATTTTTTTTTTATATACTTTATTTTGAAACCGGGTCTCACGAAGTTGCGGAGGGCCTCACTATGTAGAGAGAGAGAGAGACAGGGAGAGAGAGAGAAACAGGGAGGGAGAGAGAGAGAGAGAACGTGCGTGCGCGAGCTGAGGCTGGCCGCGAACCCGGATCCTCCGGTCTCGGCCTCCCAAAGTACTGGGATTACAAGCATGCGCCACCACGCCCGGCCCCAGCCGGAGTTTTTAAATAGTGGTGAGTGCTTGGCTGGCAATGACTGAATTTACACTATATAATGAGAAACCTACGGATTTTATTGTGTGATACAGGAAAAAAAAACCTGTAAAGGCTTTCTAGCAGATTCTGAGACATCTCTCATTACTCCTCCCTCTGGAATGGCTGGGGAAGGAGTTCTGGTCTGCTCAGAATGCTCGTCCCATTCTGAACACGAGAGTTCTCACCTTCATTGGTTACACCACACAGTCACGAGCTGCTGCACCTCTCTCTCCAACCGGAGAGCCCCGGGGCCTGTCGCACTTCTGCTTTCTCTTGTGTAAAGGCAGTTCTTGCACAGGCTCCATCAGTGGGGGAAGAGAGTTCAATCTTATTTATAGGAAAAAGAACTTGCTCGAAGCAAAAGTGAAAGATGTCTCATTGAGCAGAAATGTAAATGCCTACGTGAAATTGCTTAACATCCTCTGGCAACTGCATTGGGGAAATTACTATTCATGTTTTATAAACAACAAAGTATTGGGTTCTAGGATAAGATTAAACTTAATTAATTCATTTATTAAACAAGCACTTTTTTAAAGTGCCGGCCATGCACCCAGCACTAAGCGCCGAGAGTTTGGCAGTACATGAGGCTGAGGCCCTCCCCTCACTGAGCACCCATTCCAGCAGGGGCACCGACAGTAATCAACATACTAATTTAACACCAGATAGTAATGCATCACAAGAAATAACGAGGGCAGGGGAAAAGAAGGAAACAGGGGAGGTCTCTCTGAAGAGGTGACTCTTGAGCAGAGACTTCACTGAAAGCAAAGGGCAGCTCATGTCAAGATGGGGGAAAGGGTGAAGCAGGCCGAGAAGACGGTTCAGAAGCGCCGGGTGGGAACTCCACTTGATTTCAAAGAGCACAAGAAGGCCCCATTCCTGAATTCACAATATATAATGAGAAACCCACGATGGAGAGAGCTAGAGACAGTGATGGGAGATGAGATTGTTGAGGCAGGGAGGGGCCAGGTCCTGTAAGCACCGAGGTCTCAAAGAATGATACCTCTAGCTGAGTTTTTGGAAGTTTATTAATGTTTTTGTTGTCACATGCTTTGGGACACTACTAGCATTGGTGGGTGTCAAGAACTCTGACGTGACCCAGGTTCAGTGGCGCATGCCTGTAATCCCAGTACTTGGGAGGCTGAGACAGGAGGATAGCAGGTTCGAGGACAGCCTCAGCAATTTAGTGAGGCCCTCAGCAACTTACTAAGACCCTGTTTCAAAATAAAAATTAAAATAGGGCTGGGGGTGTAGCTCAGAGGTAAAATGCCCTTGGATCCAATCCTTAGTGCAAAATAATAATAATAATAATAATAATAATAATTAAAGAAGAAATGGCAGTTAATATGCAGGGAAGGGGTAAGATTTGGTCAACTTCAGGATGTGTTTTGAAGGCAGAAGAGACAGGACATAGTTTTGAATTGAATGTGGTACATGAAAGAGCAACAGTGTAAATGTCCTGCCACTTACTGAGAAGGCTAAGGCTACAGAAGGGGTGGGTTTGGGGACAGGAATGAGAATTCTTGTTTTGGACATGTTTTTTTTTTTTTTTTTTTTTGCGGTACCGGGGATTGAACCCAGGGCATTCTACCTTCGCGCTACACCCCCGGCCCTATATTTTTTTATACTTTATTTTGAAACCGGGTCTCACAAAGTTGCGGAGGGCCTCGCTAAGTAGAGAGAGAGAGAGAGAGAGACAGGGAGAGAGAGAGAGAGAGAGAGAGCTGAGGCTGGTCGCGAACCTGGATCCTCCGGTCTCCGCCTCCCAAAGTGCTGGGATTACAAGCGTGCGCCACCACGCCCGGCTTGTTTTGGACATGTTGAATGTGAAATACCAAGTCGTTATATTGGTAGAGATGCAGTGAGATAATATATTTCAAATTCCTTACACAGAATAGGTCCTATCAAAAAGGTTAGTTTCCTTAGCTTCCCTTTTGTGGTATTTGACATTTTTAACAACTCTCTCTTTCTAAAATTTCTGTTTCCTTTGCTTCCGCAACATCTTTCTCTGGATCCTGTCATCTGTGACACGCGTTACAGTTCCTCTTCTTAGACACCTCCCTTGCATGTCGGTGTTTTCCAGTATTTTATCTTTGAAGCTCTTTGCACACTTAATATTTTGGTGTTTGTTGTTCAGTCTCTTTCTTGAAAAAAATATAAAGAACTTTTTATCATAGAGTTATAAATGTGCTTGTTCAGTTATATACTGTGTACATTTCCACGTCAGTACAGTTTTCTAAAACACTAAGAAAATTCCTTAGTATCCCCATATTTGGGTTTATCTATTTAGTAAATCCTCTATTATGTTTTATATGCTATTTTTTTTTTTTGGCGGTACCGGGGATTGAACCCAGGGGCGTTCTACCTCCGCGCTACACCCCCGGCCCTATTTTTTATATTTTATTTTGAAACCGGGTCTCACGAAGTTGCGGAGGACCTCACTAAGTAGAGAGAGAGAGAGAGACAGGGAGAGAGAGAAAGAGCTGAGGCTGGCCGCGAACCTGGATCCTCCGGTCTCCGCCTCCCAAAGTACTGGGATTACAAGCGTGCACCACCACGCCCGGCTTTTATATGCTATTTTAGAAAATAATTTCAAATTTACAGAATAATTGCAAAAATTGTACAAAGGGCTTTGTTTTTCCTGGGCATTTGAGAGTAAATTGCCTGCATGCTGCCCTGTCATTCTGAATATGTCAGTGTATATATTCTATAAACAAGGACACTGGTCTATAGAACCACACAGAACCATTCAAATTAGGAAACCAACATTGATAACATGCCACCGTCGTATCCACAGGTCTCATTCAAGTTTCACCGGTTTTTCCCATAAGGTCCTCTAGAGCAGAAAGATCCAATCCTCAGTTAACAAATTACACTTGTCTTATGTCTTGAGTGTTCTTTACTTCAGAACACCTCCTCCGTCTTTCCTTGACTTCATGTCTTTGACACTTCTGAAAATTAAAGGCCAGTTATTTTGTGAACTGTTCCTCAATTTGTCTGCATTGACTCATGATTACACTGGGGTTTTGCATTTGTGGTAGGAATACCGCCACGGGGATGCTTTGTGCTTCCCGCCGCATCCTCTCAGATGGAATACCATTTCAATTTGTCCCCTTAGGGTGAATCTGATAGCTTAAGTAATGTCTGCCAAGTTTCTTCACTTTAAAATCACTTTATTCCCTCTGTTATTAATAAATGTTTGGGAGGGGTTATTGGAGACTATCTAAATATCCTGTTCCTCATTAAAGTTTTATCCACCAACTTCAGCATTTATTGATGTTTCTTTTTTTTTTTTTTTGTACTTGAGATTGAACCCAGGGGCATTCTACCTCTGAGCGACACCCCCAATCTTTTTCATTTTTTGAAACAGGGTGTCATTGAATTGCTAAGGGCCTTGCTAAGTTGCTGAGGCTGGCCTCAAACCTTCAACCCTCCTGTCTCAGCCTCCTAAGTATTGGGATTACAGACGTGTACCACCATGCCTGGTTTTTGCTATTTTAATTATTACTTTGTTTGTTGCCAAATGGTGAATCTGATTCTCTTGCTTCTTTTATATTTATTGGTTGCCATCATACTATAAGGAAAAGATTTTTATTTTCCACACTTATCCAATCTTTTCTTTTTGTACTGATGGGTTATAGTCATGACTATCATTTATTTTGATCCTTCAACTTCCAGTTTGGGCCAGTAAAAGCCCTTTCAAGGTGGCTTCTGTGTCCATATGGTCCCATCATGCTTTGATAACTTTCTAACTTTCTGATATAACAAGATGCTCCAGCGTCTTGTACTTTCCTTGTGCCCAGCTCTTGGATCAACTATTTCTCCAAGAAACCATCTTCTTTCTTTTTCTACAATGTGGTACTTTGGAAATCAGCATCTGAGCAAGGCATACTTATTTTTATTGGGATGTCACTCTCCCAGTACACTCAGTGAACAGGGCTAGGAAAAATATGTACATAGGTATCTAGATATGTACCCATACACACTGTAAGTCCATGTCAGTCTATCCATCATCCATTCATCCACCAGTAACTCCAATCCTAATCCAACACCACAAGGCTCATTCTAGTGTTTTTCCCCCTTTTTTCCTATTTGTAACACCCTTCTCCCACAGTGAGAAATTCGGTTCTCATTGTCCGCAGCACGTTTGCTTATGACCAATTGAAGGCAAGCAATCTCCAGCTGCTGCTCCTACTACCCACCCCCCCCTACTCTGACACCTTGCTCACCCAATTCATAATCCAGCACCTAGTTCCGGGCCACTGCTATCCCCCCCTCACTGCAGATGCCCACCTTCATGACTTGTCTCTGAAACTGTGCACTGTCTACCACCTCCATCCCTCCTAGCCCTATCAGGCTTCAACACCTCCCACCAAACTTCTGCCACCACCGTCCCCACTATCATCCACACAGATGTTCACCTGCCCTGCTTGGGCTACACCACCCTGCACTCAGCACGGAGGCCCACACTCATACAGACGCCTGCCTTGCTTTACCAAACCTGGTGGCTTTCGACTACTTTTAAGTCAGGCAGGCAGGGAGTCAGCAAGGCTGAGCCTGTATTTTTTAACATTTAGCTTGTTTCCAACTTGGGACTCTGATAAGCATCTTTCCTGTTACAGATCATAAATCTTTTAAAAGATAATTATTTCATTTATCCTAACCTGAGACTCTGGATAAAATTAAGATGCTCAGCTCTGTAATCTGCAGCCTTGCACTTAGTGAAACCTTAGAAAAATACTGGACTTATATTATTTGGATGGAGGGAAGATGGGTGAGTAGCATTATTAACTTAGCTTGATTTCAGTGAATAATTCTATCAGGGTCTTTTATATAACAATTTGCCCTAGATTATTTTATCTCTAGGGACATTAATCTGCAACAACCAAAAATGGCAATTTTTAGCATTTTCATAATATAATACCTGAATTCAATTCAGTTGATTCAGTTCCTCTTATAAATATAAGTTAAATTGATTATGTGATATCAAATTCACCAATATTGTTTAACATTGTTTAAATGAACACCTGGAAGGTTCATCCTTCCATTTATGCCATTAGAGTTTATTTATTTATTTATTTATTTATTTATTTATTTATTTTTGTGGTACTGGGGATTGAACCCAGAGGCATTCTACCTCTGAACTATACCCCCAGCCTCATTATTTATTTATTTTGACCAGGGGCTTGCTAAGTTGGGGAGGCTAGCCTTGAACCTGTGATCCTCTTGTCTCAGCCTCCCAAGTACTGGAATTACAGGTGTGTGCCACCACACCTGGCTGCCGTAAGAGTTTTAAAAGTGGTTGTGTATCATCTCTTGCTTTAATTCTTTGTACTGTGGTGGTACTTGTTCCTATTTTTTTTTTTTTGGCAGTACCAGGGATTGAACCCAGGAGCATTCTACCTCTGAGCTATACCCCCAGCCCTATTTTTTATTCTTTATTTTGAAACAGGGTCTCACTAATTTGTGGAGGGCCTCACTAAGTAGCTGAGGCTGGTCGCGAACCCAGATCCTACTGTCTCAGCCTCGCAAGTACTGGGATTACAAGCGTGCGCCACCACGCCCAGCTTGTTCCTCTTTTTTACTTGGTAGGAAGAATTCACCTTAGGAAAAAATACTTTGGAAACTCCCATAAAAAACCTTGACGTCAACAAAGTTATTTCCCAGTTTTTATTCATTTTTTCTTACTAATATAAGACATATTATGAGGTCATATTAGAACAACCTATCCTACCAGGAATTCAGCTTATTTAGAAATTTATGAATTATAAATTTCTTGATTTAAGGTTCCTCATCTTATTTATGCAGATTTCTGTTCACACAGTTCCTCACCATTCCTTAGATCTCATAGGTTCTAGGTAAGTGTGTGGTGTTGCTATTACCCTTAAATTAATAATAGGTGAATTAAAAGAAATGACTCATTCGCTTTTGAGTAAATCAGGTGTGAATAAATCTTCACTCCTGAATATCTGTTCCATGGATTATGAGTCTCGAGAGATGGTCTGTGAAAAATTAGGGGAAAGTGGGTATGGGAAGGAAGATTATGTGATAAAATAAATGTTGGCAATGCTACTTATGAGGTTCCCTCTTAAAAATTTACAAAGCATATCAGTATAATACAGACTCTGGGAATCCCTGAAGGAAAGAAATCCTTTTACTTTTCTTAATATGTATGCTAAAATCCTTTAACTTTCCCCAAATGTACAGTCATCCTTTGGTGTCTGTGGGGAATGGTGCCAGGACCCCTGTGGACACCAATATCCTCAGGTGCCCAAGTCCCTTATATAATATGAATTAGTATTTGTATATAACCTATGCACATCCTCCCATGTACTTTAAATCCTCTCTAGCTGATTTACAATAGCTAATGTAATGTAAATTGTTAAACTATATTGTTTAGGGAATAATGACAAGAAAGTAGTCTATATGTGTTCAGCACAGATGCGATATTTTTTCAAATATTTTCAATTCATGGTCAGTTGCATCTGAAGATATGGAACTGGTGAATAGGGAGGCCAACTCTGGTATTGACCATAGATGTGTGCGTGCATGCATATGTGTGTGTGTGTGTGTGTGTGCGCGCGCGCGCCCAGGTGTTAATACCCCTGCAACAATACTAGCTGCTGGGTTCATATAACACACATTAACAAACACTGACTTTTATAAGTGAAATATTGTGCTTTATTGTTTCCAGCTAGCTAACTCCAGTTAGTAGAGAGCCTTTCTACAGTAACCTGTTGCTATGGAGCTACCCCAGGTGATCCAGTCTGCAAAGCCTCTCACAGCACATGGAAGATTTCCAGGTGCCTCTGTGCAGAATGAAAGATGACCATTTAAAGATCATAGGCACATTTTTTCTTCATCTTAAAGCAGGACAGTAATAGAAAGACAAACATCATGTTGTGGCTGTTCTGGGCTTCACTGGGTTCTTCTTTCTTTTTCAGCTGGGCACCAAAGAAGGCTACCTCACCAAGCAGGGGGGCCTCGTCAAGGTAAGAAGTGTGTTTTTGCTTATGCCAGCCACAAAGAAGGAGAACACATCACATAGACTCAATTCTCATCATCACAGTCTTTTATTTTTTTAGTGTAATTTGACAATATTGACCCACTTATAATTTTACCTATTTTGAGAGTTCACTTTAATGAATTATTAGTGAAAATTCTGGAAACTGACTTGATTATTCTTTGGTAAAGTCCTATGTGAGAGTAGCTTATAGTCAATACACAAGAAAAACACATAATCCTTTTAATGGAATGATTAAGAATGAAGGTAGTAAATTAACTCTTGAACATTTCTATTCATCTTATTCTTTTTTTTTTTTTGGTATTGGGGATTGAACCCAGGGGCATACTCCCTTCAAGCTATACCCCCAGGCCTATTTTATTTTTTATTTTCAAACAGGGTCTTGCTATGTTGCTGAGTCTGGCCTCGAACCTGCTATCCTCCTGTCTCAGCCTCCCACTGGGACTACAGGCATGCACCACTGCACCTGGCTTCCTTCTTATTCTTTAACAAAGAAAAAGCGACAATTGTATACCATGTTTACCTAAAGATTAGGCCAAAACCACCACTGATGCTAATAAAACTAAATTATAAAATCCCCAAGAAAACACCATTTAGAGCTTTACAAATCCAGCATAGCCACCTGTCTCCCATTTATGTGACTGCGCCTTTAAAGTTCTCCTATCTCATTTCCAGTGCACCACAAACACCTTCATGGAATAGGTCTGCTCTTTCCTATTTTAAGTCAGAGTACTTAACCTCTCACAGGTTCCGACCTGCTTGAATCCAACCTAAACATTTAGTTGTCTGTGTCCCTACTAGACTGGATTCTCCCTGAGGACAGGGAAGATGCATATTCATAGCATATTTATTCTTAAACCTCGGTTAATTCTTTTAACTGTGTGCATTGCCACTCAGGATAGATCAGGGTTCTGTTAGCACAGAAGTTATCAATGGACAAAAACAGCTTTTGCCACAATGCTACTGAATCCTTATGCAAGGTTTAGGATGTCATGTGGTTTAAGGTTCCTAAAACTCAATTGGCTTATTTATAAGACAACAACAACAACAACAATAATAATAATATCTGGCATTGTTATATGAGGATTTATAAGTAAATGAAGATTGCCATTGTTATATGAGGATTTATAAGTAAATCTCCAAAGATAGTATGTATCTCACAGCAGGTACTAAAATAATGAGATCTATTTCTATTATAAAGTTAATAAAAAAGCCGGGCGTGGTGGTGCACGCTTGTAATCCCAGTACTTTGGGAGGTAGAGACAGGAGGATCCGGGTTCACGGCCAGCCTCAGCTCTCTCTCTCTCTCTCTCTCTCTCTCTCTCTCTACTTAGTGAGGCCCTCCGTAACTTCGTGAGACCCGGTTTCAAAATAAAGTATAAAAAAAATAGGGCCGGGGGTGTAGCGCGGAGGTAGAACGCCCCTGGGTTCAATCCCCGGTACCGCATAAAAAAAAGTTAATAAAATAGTAATTTTAGTAGTTTGTCATAAATCATCTTGGTCTTTATGATAGGCTACATCTTTTTTGTTTACGTAAGCTAATGGTACCTCTGCCTTCATTATGAGCTTACTGCATAGAATAATTTTAATTATTGTAGCTATTTTAAAACTTTTTTCTCAGACACAAAATATTTTTCAGGCTTCTTTAATGTTTTAGATAATTTTAACATGAAAGTAAATCATCTAGTTCAGATATTGTAATTCTTTATTCAAAATCTGTGTTTTAACTATTTTTGTTCTCAGACCTGGAAAACAAGATGGTTCACTTTGCACAGGAATGAACTGAAATACTTCAAAGATCAGATGGTGAGAAACAGATAATACATTTTATCTTTAAAAATCAGCTCTCTAGATGGAAGAAACATCTGCCTTTAAAAATCCCTGAAATTGAGGCGGAGACCAGAGGATCCAGGTTCACGGCCAGCCTCAGCTCTCTCTCTCTCTCTCTCTCTCTCTCTCTCTCTCTCTCCTTAGTGAGGCCCTCCTCAACTTCGTGAGACCCGGTTTCAAAATAAAGTATAAAAAATAGGGCCGGGGGTGGAGCGCGGAGGTAGAACGCCCCTGGGTTCAATCCCCAGTACCGCAAAAAAAAAAAAAAAAAAAAAAAATCCCTGAAATTTCTCTTATGTCCACCTGAAACAATAAACAACTGGAGGTGTGAGTTCTTGATTCCTGATAGGAGCAGAGTTCTTTTGTAAAGAGATGTGTATCCCAGAAATTGCTCTTTTGTACTGGCTGAACTGTAGCTCTCTAGGGCACATAACTCCTTCTGTTTAGGGCAATGGAATTTTTCTTTTGCCACAATTTATTAACTATCCCTCTGTAGCCATTTCCCCTTTATTAAAAATATGTCCATTTCAAGCCGGGTGCGGTGGCGCACGTTTGTGATCCCAGTACTTGGGAGGCTGAGACTGGAGGATCCAGGTTCGTGGCCATCCTCAACTACTTAGTAAGGCCCTCTGCAACTTAGTGAGACCCTGTTTCAAAATAAAGACTAAAAAATAGGGCTGGGGGTGTAGCTCTGAGGTAGAATGCCCCTGGGTTCAATCCCCAGTACCACAAAAAAAAAAGTCCATTTCCCATGCCCATTTCATTACACCAATTTAAGATTATTTTTTCTCATTTTCTTCATTAAAATTCTGAGAAAGTAGAAGTTTAAAAAAAGAGGACAGGTGTGGTGGCACACACTTGTAATCTCAGTACTTGGGAGGATGAGACAAGAAGATCCTGGTTCATGGCCAGCCTCAGCTACTTAGTGAGGCCCTCTGCAACTTAGTGAGACCCTATTTCAAAATAAAGAATAAAAAATAGCTCGGAGGTAGAATGCCCCTGGGCCCATCCCCGATACCGCAAAAAAAAAAAAAAAAATGAGAGAGAGAGAGAAACACAAGACTTTCTGGTGTTAAAATCCATCTCCATCAAATGTAAATTCATAAAAGCAATATCTTTTTTTTTTTGGTACTAGAAGTTGAACTCAGAGGCATTTTACCTCCGAGCTATACCTGCAGCCCTATTATATTTTTTATTTTGAAACAGGGTCTCATTAAGTTGCTGAGGGACCTCACTAAGTTGCTGAGGCTGGCCTCAAACCTGTGATCTTTCTGCCTCAGCCTCCCAAGTACTGGGATTGCAAGCGTGCAACACCATGCCTGGCTGGCAATGTCTTCTAATGCTCGCTTTCATGAAAGGCTAATTCCAAAATCAAGAGTGTGTGACTTGTCTTCATAAAGCTTTTCTATCAGTCCTCTTAGTGAAAGGAAATTTGACCGTTGCACGAGATGGAGGATTTGTTAGGGGAACAAATGAATGATTGACGGGTAGGTTGTTGTGATTATTTTTTATGATGCATAGATTGTTTCTCTTCTTCTTTTTAAGTCACCAGAACCAATTCGGATCCTGGACCTGACAGAATGTTCAGCTGTACAATTTGATTACTCACAGGAAAGGGTAAATTGTTTTTGGTAAGTTGTTTTTATAACGGAAATGTTTCTAAAGTCTTCTTGCCAGACACTTATTTTAGCTAAGGAATAAAAAGCTGTATGTCTTAATGTCTACAGATGTTTGGATTTGACGGACATGATTTACCATCACACAAGGGAATACATGTTAGGAGTGAAAAGTTGTGTGTGAAGTAATACCTTATTTAAAGTGGCTTTAAAAAAAGAAGCAGATCAACTGGGTTTGGCTGTGTGCCAGAAAATATGACAAACATTCTGCCATTCGTATTTATTTGTGTGTGTGTGTATGTGTGTGGTGTGTGTGTGTGTGTGTGTGTGTGTGTGGCACCAGGGATTGAACCCTGGGGCACTCTACCACTGAACTACATCCCCAGCTCTTTTTATTTTTTATTTTGAAACAGGGTCTCACAGAGTTGACCAGGCTGGCATCAAACTTACAATCCTCCTGCATCAGCCTCCCAAGTAGCTGACATTATATGTGTGTGCCACTGTGCCTGGCTGCCATTCATATCTTAGTTTTATTTCCTTGAGGAGTTTTCCCCCAAATTTTAACTACAATTTTGTTGACTCCAGTGATGGGTGATTTATATTATTATGAAAAATTTTGGCTGATGGCACAAAAGAGTTTTGTTCTAATGTCAGTATATCAAGAACATTTTCTAAGTGGGAGAAGTAGAGTGTCTTCAGAAAAGAGTGTCTTATTTCCCAATTTTTATTTTAAACTTTTTCAAATACGTGTAACTCATATACCCTTTACCTAGATGCACCAATATTTTGCTATATTTGCTTTATCTCTATGTATCCCCCTTTTTTTCCCCTAAACCAATTGAAAGTAAGTTGCAAACATCATGGCTAAAGACTAGAGTGTGTATTTTCTTTCTTTCTTTTTCTTTTTTTTTTGTGGTACTGGGGATTAAACCCAGGGGCATGCTACCCCCGAGCTACACCCCCAGCCCTAATTTATTTTTATTTTGAAATAGGGTCTCACAAGGTTGATGAGAATCTTACTACTTGCTGAGGCTGTCATTGAACCTATGATCCTCCTGTCTCAGCCTCCCAAGTACTGGGATTACAAGTGTGCGCCACCACAACCAACCAGCAAAGAAGGACTTATGGAGGAGAAACCCTAGTGGAGTGGTGGCGGGGTGTAGGGGAGGGTGGCATTGGGAGGGGGGAGGGAGAATCAATGAAGGAAACACTGCCACTGAAGTTATGCACACATGTGAAACTACTAATGCCAATCTCAATATCATGTATGAGGAAGGGGAGGGAGTGGCGAGGCAGCCAGGGGAAAGCTCACCAAATACTGTGTGCATGCATGTCCCTATCGCTCTGAACTACACTATGATGTGAGATTACAATTCACCAATAAAATCATTTTAAAAACAAAAAATTAGCACCGGGCATGGTGGCGCATGCTTGTAATCCCAGTACTTTGGGAGGCGGAGACCAGAGGATCCGGGTTCACGGCCAGCCTCAGCGCTCTCTCTCTCTCTCTCTCTCTCTCTCTCTCTCTCTCTCT
>PVJS01041508.1:0-17929 GCA_004027185.1 Glis glis
CCGGGTCTCACGAAGTTGCGGAGGGCCTCACTAGGTAGAGAGAGAGAGAGAGAGAGAGAGAGAGAGAGAGAGAGAGACAGGGAGAGAGAGAGAGCTGAGGCTGGCTGCGAACCTGGATCCTCCGGTCTCCACCTCCCAAAGTACTGTGATTACAAGCGTGTGCCACCACGCCCGGCTTTATCAGTTATATTTTAATATATTTTTCTAAGTCTCCCAGAGCTCTTTGCATATGTAACCTTCTACCATTTCTGAGAGGATGAAGGGAAAGAGCCTGAGGGAAGCAGGGAAATGTGATTTGTGTAATGGATATATAGCTCAGAAAAATTATTTCTAATGTCATAGTGCAAAAATAATCTTCAAACTTTGGATTTTTTAAAACAAACTTAATACCATTAACTGTAGAAATTATCCATTACATTATGCTTTTATACATGCATTGACTTTTTTGAAAACCATATCAAGTTTCATAAGACTGAGCCAGTAGATCTGGGTTTGAATTTTGAATCTTTACCTTGTTAGTCAGTTGATGTTGAGCAACTCTCTCTTCACTATCTGAGCCTGTTTTTTCCCTTCATGTAAAAAGGGTAATAATCTGTTATATCGGATTCTAGTGATGATCCAAATAGAAAAAATGTGTAAATACATTTTATAAATCTAATGATAATTTTATAAAAGCATATAGGAAAGTATGAATATATATATATAAAGTATATACATATATACATATTTATATACATATATTTGGATTTGTGGTTGGTATAGCTTTTAAATTGTATATATTTTTCTTTTAATTTTGATAAATATTTTCATCACGAGGAAGAAATTATATATCCATATGCTTTTATCCTCAACAAATGGAACACATATAAAGAATGATACTTAGTGTACATAATGTTTGAAATGCTTGTTTTATCCTGACTTCTGTTTTAAATTTTCATTAGGACATGTGACTGTTTTTAGTTTGACTTAGAGGAGTTCTAACTAGGAAGACTCTGGCTTCTTAAGCTTTTCTACTTCCAGTGAGACTCTAAGTGGGAGCAGAAAGTGGAAACTATTACCCATTGGCTCCTCATTGGACAAATCTTTTGCTTTTTGTCCTCTTTGAAAGTTATATCTTTTTAATGCCCAGGGCTAATGTGACAAGGTCAAATGGTATTAGGTTTTCACTAATGTCCTTTGTCTTTCTGGTTTGAATTTTCTTAGAAAAAAATATATACAGAATATCAGTAAAAGGAAAAATTCTAGAGGTTTGAAAAGAGATTATACGATTAGGTTTCTACCATCCTAATGAATAGTCATAAAGGTGAATGACTAGCCAGATTTCTTGATTAAAAATTTAAAAAAGGTAAAGAGCATGATTTTAAAACATGATTATGTGACTAGATAAAATTTCAATGTTACAAAATATTTGGTCATAGTGGATATTTTTTGCATTGACTTTTGCAAGGAGGATTTTTATTGATCTTTTAAAAATTCTAAAAAATCATTGCTTGTTTTCATTAGATGTCATATATATATATATATGTTATTATATTGCTTAAAAACATGGAATATTCTGAAAAAAGAAAAAAACTATATTCTGAAGGATTTAATTTGCCATTAGCTAATAATTTTCCAAAATTCTATCAGTAGAAGGGCAAAGATTTAGTACTAGAAATGTATTAAAGTTACAATGTAATTTTCTTGTTAATATAACATACAATAGCATATAAATATATAAGCATTTTCACATGAAGAATTTAAATTTCTTACAATAGTGATCTAGAATATACTTAGGCAAGAAATATGATTCTACAAGTAGAATCATAGACTCTAAATATAAAATTTTAGATTATAAAATTATATATGAATTATACAAAATTAGAATAGATATAAAATTAGATATAAAATAATATAAAATTAGAATAAAATTTTTAGAATATAAAGTCAGTACTTAAATTAAATAATTACATATTCAACAGCATTTTCATTTCTTTCCTTCTCCACCCCTTTCCCTCCCATTCCATCTTCTAACCTCTCCTGTCCTCTTTTCTTTTTTCCTTTCTTTTTTTCTTTCCTTCTATCTTTCTTCAGAATCCATGTGACATTTCATTCTGTGCTTGTTTCATCCTGACTTCTGTTTTAAATTTTATTAGGAGTGTACAAATAATGAGGTGTGTGTATAAACATAATAACCAATATCTTCTCACATTTTCTTTAAAAATATCGGTGCATTTTGATTGTGTATGTGATTTGCAGTGACACTCACATGAGTGTACATAGTATTATTTGATGTTTCCTTCCCTGAACCTCCCCTTTCTGTCCCCCTCTCCTTCCCCATACATGATCGT
This sequence comes from Glis glis, assembly GCA_004027185.1. Lineage (NCBI taxonomy): Eukaryota > Metazoa > Chordata > Mammalia > Rodentia > Gliridae > Glis > Glis glis. The sequence goes on from PVJS01041508.1 coordinate 2,331, forward strand.
GAGATTCATCATGAAACATTCATATACGCACATAACATTATTTGGTCTGTTTCCTTCCCTGAACCGTCCCTTTCTCTCTCCTCTTTTCTCACCTAATCAATTTCTACTATTCTACTGTTTTCTCTCCTAATTTTTATAAAGCCCCCTTTCTTTCCCTTTTTAATCCTCTAGCCTCTAGCTTCCATCTATGAGAGATATTTTCTCACATTTTCTTTTAGTACTTGAGGTTTTTCTCCCCTGGAAACTGTTTTTAAGAACTGGTATTATATGTTTTCCTTCATATGTGAGAACAATCGGATACAAAAGGGACTACTTTTTTGTGGGATGCAAAGGGAACTCCAGACAAAAACCCCTGTGGACTGATGGAGGGGATCCAGGGGAAGGAGGAAAGTGGAGAGAGGGAGATTTGTTAAAGGAAATACTTCAATTGACATGATGTATAAATAAAAGATTATCAATGCTAATCTCAATATAGTATATGGGGACGAGGAAGGAACAGCGTGCGAGCTGGAGGGGAAGGGGGGAGAGATCACCAAGTGCTGTGTACCTGTGTGTCTCTACCACTCTGAACTTCATCATGATGTATAACAATTACAATGCACCAATAAAAATGGGGGAAAAAGATATGGTATTATATAGGTATAATATAAATAGCAATATTGTATTCAGGATTCACAACATTTAGAGAGATTTTCTTCTAACCTCATTATTTAGTCTATTTATTCATCTGTAGTATCGTCTTTCGCTTCGCTAATGCAGAACAAGGTAATATAAGTGAGGAGTCAAGATCAATACAAGTGTTCGTCTTGTGCCAGACCCCAGGAGACTATAAGGTCCTACGAGCCTTTCAGCTGCAGTGTTACTCTGTGGCTTGGCACTTTAGAATAATTGTTGTTGTGTTTGTTTTTTTAATGAACAAATTTTTAATAAAATTTATTTTAAAATATTGTGCAATGAAATTGACTTTTTAGGGTATAGTTCTATGAGTATCAGCAAATATATAGTCTTTTTTTAACAATGACAGGTAGTTCATAGAAATAAAGAAGTAAAGAACTCTGCCAGAACAACTATAAAGGGACAGTATGAAGAGAAAGGAAAGGAATTCAAAGAAATGAAATTAATGAGTGCCCTTTTTATTGTTCCAGAGATATTCTTTTAGCTGAGTCATATTTTGAACAGTTATGGGATTTTAACATTTACAAGAGTATTAATTTAGAATATTTTTATAATTTTCATAAGAATATCTTATGCAAAGGAGTTTTGTCATGCTTAAAGATTCAAATAGATTGTTTTAATTTTAATTTCCAAATAGCCATAGTAATATAATATTATGTTACAAAGTAAGTGTAGACTTAGTTGGAAATGAAAATCAAACTAAAGTTAATTTTCTCTTCATAACTTTCATTCAATGATGTATGTATGTTCAGTATCATTATGTCTATTGCTTGAATGTGGGTTCTTAATAATAATTATGACATAGAAGATGATAAAAAAACTCTTAAAAGATGAGGAAAAGTTCATTATTATTACTCTTTTAGTATGCATAACTAGCGAGAATTTAAAATTTAAATATCAATATATTTCTGCCAAATTAAATTCATTCCATTGATGTAATACTATGTTCCTTGGACTTACTGTTCATATATTAAACATATTTCCATTTTAGAATTAATTAAGCCCAGTATAACTTTGGATACTTACAGTATTTGCAATACTTTTTAATGTAGTAAACAAAGCATTTTTAATTAAGATGTAAAATTAGCATCTCTAATCAGTTATCATATTGAAAAGTGATGTTTTATGTTTGTATCTTAAAGGTTTGGGTCATATATTTGAACTAGGGAGTAAAAAATTTAAAAAATGTAAATTATGTGTGAATTTGATTTTATACAAAGACAAAATAACAAAAGCATATATTTTAATTGAATAACAAATACACATCAAAGTCCATTATATTTGTGACTGAAATTGGCAATTCCATGGTACTTTCTCATTAAAATGAAATAAAATGTTCCATTATAGGAATCTTCCACAGTAATTTCTCTTTAAAAATAAACAGAAATCCTCAATAATAGGATTACTTACATTTCTATGATTTCTGTATTTTTAATAAGTACTAGTAATGTATTGTCCAGCTACAATTATATACATATATAATTGCCTGCAATTTTATATAATTATATAATTTTGTTATATAAATGTATTATTGTGTAGTTATATAAATAATATGAAAATATGCCAATTTAAACATTTTAATGAATTTTATATTTTTATTTTCAGTTTGACAAAAATTGTGCCACTTTTTCATTTTGTTTCTTTGGAAAAACTAGATGTCAGCAACAATTGTCTTTCTGGTAAGTTTAGAATAATATTTAATTTGTTGAAATGATAGACTTTTGAGTTTCCATTCCAAACATGTTAAGGACTTGTTTGGGGTACCAACTTTTTTTGCTCAGTATTCATGTGATATTCTACCACATTGTTTAACCAGTAATTTATTTGTTCTTTATTTTTTTCTGCTGTAGTATCATTCATTATATGAATATGTCACAACTTGTTTATCCATTCCCCTATTGATTGATATTTTGATTGTATAAGGCTTGGGGCCACTGCGAATATAAAGTTCCTGTGGAAATTCTTGCATAAATCTTTTTGTGGACTTGTTTTTAGTCCTCTTGGGTAAATGTGTAAGAGAGTAATTGCTAGATAATAGAAAAGGTATAAGTTTAACTTTTTTATTTTATATACTTTTGTTGGTGCATTGTAGTCTCACATCATAGTTCAGAGTGATTGAGACATACATACACATAGCACTTGGTGAGCTTCCCCCTGCTCCCTCCCCCCTTCCCCATACATGATACTGAGACTGGCATTGGTAATTACACATGAGTACATAACATCAATGGAAGTGTTTCCTTCATTAATTCATTAATTCCTCCCTTTACTGCCACCCTCCTCTAGACCCCCTCCGTCACTCCACTGGGGTTTCTCCTTCATTATCTAAAGACCCTCTTGTGTCCCAAATACTCCCTAGGTTCTACATATGAGTGAAAATATATGACCTTTCACTTTCTTGCAAACTATTTTTTTCCAAATAGTTGTAACATTTTATACTCCACTTCTAGAGTGGAGTAACTGGGATTCTCATACATTCCTGGTGTTATCTCATTGTGGTTTTTAGTTTGCATTTCACTGATAAAGATGTTGATCTTTTTTATAAGTATTAATTAATGATTTCTGTATTGTTTGTTGTGTTATTCAAGTGTTTCACTATTTTTAAACTTTGGGCAATTTACGTTTTTCTTATTTACTTACAGAAGTTCTTTATATGTTCTAGATGAAATATTTTGTCAGATATATGCTTCATAATGTTTTCTCCCAGCTTGTTTTACATATTAACTTTATATAAATGAGCAGATGTTTTGATTTTTCATTAAGCCTAATTTATATACTTATTTTTAGAGTCACTTTTCTGTATCTTTGTAATAACTATTTTTCTATGTCTGGATTAAGAAGATAATTTTTATGCTTTTTTATAGAAGCTTTGAACTTTTAGTTTTTACTCTTTGGTCTATAATCCATCTTAAATTACTACTTATGTATAATATGAGCAAGGGGTTGAGTTCATCTTTTAATGTAAATATCCAGTTGTTCCAGCAACACTTGTTAAATAAGCGTTTTTCATCATTGAATTACTTTGGTGTCTTTGTCAAAAAATTGCTTTACTTGTTCATTTTAGGATATGTTTCTACTAACTATGCTTTTCTATTAACAATATTTTATATTTTCCTATTTCTTCTTATTCTATTAAATTTCAACTGAATGTTAAACTTTATAGATAATGCAGTTTAATTAGTCTGGGCTTTTTCTTTAAACAATGTTAAATTTTAGTCTGATGGGCAGTTTAATTAGCAGTGGATAATTTCATTTTTGTCAGGCTTGATTGCATCCTCTCTTATCTCAACTTTCAATCAAGCCCTTCCTCCAGGGCCTAGCCTTCATGCCTCCTGCATAGTAGTTCCAGATTTTCGCTGATCTCTGAGATGTTCAATTAGGTCTTGTGCTGGCTGGGCTGCACCTCCAATGTCTTTCACTGGTGTATTAGCGTTAGTGTAAACTTTTAGTTCTTATTCTTACAGCAGGTGAGCACTCCTAGATTTGGCAGAATCCTTCTTCTTCAACCTGTGTCATAACTAGTATGTTTCCAGGGACATGTGGTGAATCCTCTTCTCAGTACACATTCCAGCCATAGATATGTTTTTCCTCTCAGTTCAACACAACAGTCTCTTTGCTTGGGCTTCATTTTTCCTACTGGAAGAAGTAATATTCCTCCAGATAGAAGCTTTCTTTCAGAGTCTGACTTAAAACAACTTAAAACAAGATCTATCTATCTATCTATCTATCTATCATCTATCTATCATCTACCGATCTATCTATCTATCATCATCATCATCATCATCATCATCATCATCTATCTGTATTATGGTTTTCTGTGAGAAAGCAATTTCATATACATTGCTCTGTAATGTACCCTAGATTTACTACATTTAGTACTTTTTACTTTTTTAAAAATCTAATATAAGGCCTTGTGCATGTTAGGCAAGCACTATACTACTGAGTTACATTCCTAGTCCTTTCTTAATTTCATTTTGAGATGGGATCTCTCTAATTTTCCCGGGATGGCCTCAAACTTGTGATTCTCCTGTTTCAGCCTCCCAAGTAGCTGGGATAGGCATGTGCTACCACACCGAGCTTTTTTTTCTTACTTTTTCAAGTATAATATGTCCATGTAAATCTATTTAGGTAGATATTCAGTTTTACCAGCTATCCTATTTACATTTCACTTCAGATTTTGTACTTACATTCTAGCACAAAATGTTGTAAACTCTTTGTGCACATTATCTCATTTATTCCTCATCCTATGAGTTGTGACCCTGGATTTTAAAGCAAATTTAAGTTCACACAGCCGCTAAATGGTAGAAACATATTTTATAGTAGTCTGGGTTCTTAATACAGCCTCTTTTTAAAAGTATATAGCATTCTGCAGAAAACATGAAAATAATGCTTTTTAGCCCATAATCAATAAATAAAATGGTAATTTATTTATTATTTTGCTTTATCTGTTATATCTTTCATAATTATTTTTCTATAGATCTTAAAAGTGCTACAAAATGGTTTGAAGCATGCTATTCTCTCCGTGAACTGTCTCTTACTGGAAACCCACTTCTTCAAGAATTAGACTGGAGGTAAAGAAACATTTTTACATACCTTGAGCATCCTTTATTATGGCTGCGTAAAACACAATTTGATGAAAATTGCCCTACAAATAGAATTTGTGGAAATCAATAAAAATAATTAAAAATTATTTTTAAAAATAATTATAAAAATATCTTTAGCCTAAAAATGCATATGTTCTTGCATATGTATGAATTAGTGAAAACTTGAAAATATAATTGTGATCCAAACCATTGATTATAATGACAAGTTTAGTATGATATTACTAATTTGGGTTTACATTTATAGAAAAGGATTAATTTGTTGAGAATTACTTTTTGTGAGTCATCTAAATCACATAGTATATCCTATCTGGCTGTAATTTGATTCTGTTGTGTTTTGTTTTTGTACTTTTTGTATTTTTAAAAATTTTTATTAACTTAATAATTTTACATATTTTCGAAGGCATAATGTTGTGTTTTGATTCATGTATATATTGGGTAATAATGACATCAAAGTAAGCAGCATATCCATTACTTTAAGTATTTCTTCTTCCTTTTGTGTGTGTGTGTGTGTGTGGTACTGGGAGTTATACCCAGGGGCATTCTATCTCTGAGCTATTCTACCCCAGCCCTATTTTATTTTTTATTTTGAAACAGGATCTCACTAAATTAGTATGGTTAGCCAAGAACCTGTGATCCTCCTGTCTGAGCCTCCCAAGTACTGGGATTACAAATGTGCACTGCCACGCCCAGCTAAGTTTTTCTTAAAAGAAAAAAATAATGTCTGTTAAAAGTGTGTAGTAAGCATGTGTGAATTCATCCTTCCCTTTGCAATATTGCAGTACCTAGATATAAATCAAGAAAAATATGTCACTATCACTATGAACTGCATTATGATTTGAGCTACAATGTACCAATAAAAGTATAAAAATAAAAATACTGAAAAAATAGAAAGCAAAAAAAGAAAAATATTCTATAATTTTTAAAATAAAATTTCTTATTAGAAAAAGGGGTTTTCTAATTCAAAATTCTAGGGTGACTATAGTTAACAATAATATATTGTATATTTCAAAATATAATAGAATATCTTAAATGTTTTCAACATATAGAAATGATAAATGTTTGAGGTGATGTTATGTTCATTATTCTGATTCAATCATTACATATTATATATATGTATCTAAATATCATGATGTACTCCAGAAATACATACCATTTTGTGTCAAATAAAACACAGAATGATAATATAGTAATAGTATTTCCCCCAACTGACCAGGTTTTTAAAATCAACTATTTTACTATAACATATATAATTAATTTGATACTTTTGTTTTTTAGTATGAGCTTTTTAAGCCACTACAGTCAACATATTGAACATTGAAAGTCCCACTTTGTAGTCAGTCCCCTCTCTCATGACTTTGAAAATGTCTTTCCACTGTCTTAGGGCATTCATTTCTGATGAGATGTCTGCTGACATTCTTGTCCTTGTTCCTCTATCTCTAGATGAGTTTTAAATTTTCTCTTTATCACTGGCTTTCAGAAATTTGATTATTATTTCATTATTATTTTGGGGGTGTTATTTGGGTTTACTCTGCTTAGGATTTACCGAACCTCTTAGATCTTTAGATTTATAGTTTACATAAAATTTGGAAAATTTTTGATCATTATGTTTCTAGATATGTTTTCTACTTCCTTGCTACCTATTCTGTCTCACTAGGACTCAAATTTCAGTAATAATAGGCCACATTTGCTCTATTCTTTCATTTATTTTGTTATTTTTCTTTCTGTGCTTCACTCTGAATAGTTTTTATTGTTATATCGTCAAGTTCTCTGATATTTTTTCACTATCTACTCTGCTGTTAATCCTGTCCAGATTATTTTTTAATTTTGGATTTCAAGTTTTTTAGTTATCTCATTAGTGCATTGCAATTATACATTGTAGTGAGATTTGGTGTGATAGAAACATACATGCTTATAGCTCTTTGTATGTTTCCCTCCACATTCCACCCCACTTCCCCTTTCTCCCCCCCACACAAGTAAATGAGACTGGTAGTAATACCTTCACATATTGCTGTAATATTATTTAAACTGTTTCATTCTTCAGTCCTCCCTCTTCCCCTCCCTTACTCTCTCCCTTCAATTACTCAATAGGTCTCTCTCTATATAATTTAAAGTTACCTATGTTTCCTATTTTCTCTCTAGCTTCTACATATGAGAGAAAATATACCACCCTTGACTTTCTGATACTGACTAATCTCACGTCGCATTATATTCTCTATTTCCATTCATTTTCCTACAAATTACATAATTTTGTTCTTTAAAGCTGAGTAGAATTCCATTGTGTGTATATGCAATGGGATATTTTCTTTATTCATTCATCTATTGATGAACACCTATGTTGGTTCCATAATTTGACTATTGTGAATTATGGTGCTATAAACTTGGGTATGCAGGTATCACCATAGTATTCTGATTTTAGTTCTTTAGGAAAGATACTGAGAAGTAGGATAGCTGGGCCATATGGTGGCTCCATTCCTAGATTTTGAGGAACCTCTAAATTGATCTCCATAGTAGTTGTACTAATTTATAATTCTACCAACAGTGTATAAGAGTTTCTTTTCCCCACATCCTCACCAGCATTTGTTATCATTTGTATTCTTAAGGATTGCCATTCTAACTGGAGTTAGGTGGAATCTCAGTGTAGTTTTGATTTTCATTTCCCTGATTTCTAGTAATGTTGAATTTTTTTGTGTGTGGTACTGGGAATTGAACCCAGGGGCATTCTACCTCTGAACTCCACCCCCAGCCCGATTTTTTAAAATTTATTTTGAAACAGGGTCTCACTAAGTTGCAGAGGGCCTCACAAGTTGCTGAGGCTGGCAGCGAACCTGTGATCCTCCTGTCTCAGCCTCCCAAGTACTGGGATTACAAGCGTGTGCCACCACGCCTGGCTTTGAATACTTTTTTCATATATTTATTGGCCAAACACACACATAGCCTAAGAGAATAGAAGATACAGAAACAATTCTGCACACTTATAGCCAGTTGATTTTTTTAAGTATACTTTTATTGGTACCTTGTAATTTTACATCATAATTAGGTTTAGAGTGATAGAAACATGCATGAACATAGCACCTGGTGGTGTAGCCAGTTGAGTTTTGACAAAAGAGCCAGAAATATACTCTGAGGAAAAAGACAGCCTCTTCAACTTCAACTAGAGATTTTATATATATATATGTATGTATATATATATGTATGTGTATATATATGTGTGTATATATATATATATATCCAGTTTTCCCAGCACCATTTTATATATACAATTAACCATAATATATATAATTAACTGGATACACACACATGCACGCACACACACGTGTATGTGTGTATAGAAGAATGAAATTAGGTTTCTATCTCTCGCCCTGCACAAAGGTCAACTCAAGATGGGTCTGCGACCTAGAAATTAGACCAGCAATTGCAATTACTAGAAGAAAACATAAGATCAACTCTCCAACAAATGGGCATTGGTAGAGACTTCCTTAATAAGACCCCCAAAGCTCAGGAAATAAAACCAAGACTCAATAAATGGGATGGCATCAAATTAAAAAGCTTCTGCTCAGCAAACGAAACAATCGAGTCTAAATAGAAAGCCTACAGAATGGGAGAAAATCTTTGCCAGTTACTCCTCTGATACAGGACTACTATTTAGAATATATAAAGAACTCAGAAAATTTAACACTAAAAAGACAAATGACCCAATCAATAAATGGGCAATAGAACTGAATAGATACATCTCAAAAGAAGAAATGCAGTTGGGCAATAAATATATGAAAAAATGTTCAGACTTTTTAATCTCTAAATATTCCATTTATAACTTCCTTTAATATATATAATTTATTTTCTATGTATGCTCATGTTTACCTGAATCTTCTTGAACATATGGGAAATATTTTTAATAACTGTTTTAACATCCCTTACTGTTATTTACATTCTTTCTGTCATTTTGGGGTCCATTTTTATTGTTTTTCTGATTTTAAATCATATGTCTTTGCTTCTTTGAATGCCTTGGCAAATTTCATTGTGTTCTAGACATCACAAATTTTTATTGTCAATGCTTCATTTTGTTATATTCTTTCAGCATCTTTTTGTGTTTGGTGTGCAACAGTTAAGTTACTTGAAGCTAGTAACATACTTTCAGGGATTGCTCTTAGGTTCCATTAGGAAAATTCCAAAAACATCTTTAAATTAGTTTAATTTAGTCCCCCCACACTAGAATGTCAACTTTCTGATTGTTCTTCCAGATTCTTCTTATATATCCTTTAAGTTTTGACTGGTGAGAAACCATTTGCTATGTGAATTTCTGTAATCGTTCTGCCTTTTTCTTTCCACGGGTTCTTTCCCCTGTTTTTAGATATTTCTCTCTCACACATCCTCATGTCAGTACTCATTTACCCAGGTTAAGTGATTTGCATCCAACTTTGGAATTATGTGCACTTTCAGATTTTCTAGCATTGGTGATGATTCTGGCCTACATTCTTTTCTCATTTTATGCCTTACAGCATGCATGTGTAAGATGTGTTAGCATAATTTATTGTTCATGTGACATTGGTATCATGTCAGGTCATGGGTACCCCGAGAATGCTTGAAATCTCTATGTGGACTAATATGTTACCACATGAGAACATGTTATAGCATTGCTTCTCACACTGCATATGCAAAAAATGTTACCATTGCTTTTAATAAGGTACAGTGGAAGTTTGAATAGTTGCATGAAAAATATAATGGTATTTTGGGGAGAGATTTTTTAGCAGCCAAGTAATATGAGATTAGGGAACAAGTGAAGAAATTAAAATGTATTAATAAATCTAGGCATTATAAAGACTTAAAATTAGTAGAAACTGCCCCAAATTATCATATAGATTATTATAATTTAGAGCTAGAAGGAGGTACACACACATACATATATACTCTTACAATTTTTTCATTTCGTTAAAGTGAGGTAATTGTTGCAGAGGTTAATAAGCATATCGTAGATATGACATATCCACATGCATAGTTTTTTACTGTGAAAGTATCTAAAAGTTGATTTTCAAAACAAAATCTATGGAGTTTTCCAAAGGTGAAAATATTAAATAACATTGTTTATTTTACTAATCCTTGAATTGGACACTCATTAATATTATGTGGCCTATTGTCTCCTGATATTAATAGCAGGACTAGTTCTTCTTAGCTTTGGATCTATTTTCTTTTAAAATAATTTTTTTAGAGTTTCTTCCCTTCATACTATTTCTAGTCTTTCCATTTGCATGTGGTATTTGACAACTACTAAAATTAAAAATATAAATAGGCTACTTCTGTACTATTTATTTTCATAGCATAAGAAAAATTATTCTTTTCAACTTGGAATATTTATGTTTTTCCATTCATGTCAAATGTATACTGCCAATTTTCTTTCTTGTGGCTCTCTTTTGCTTCTAAGAGTTTTACTTTTGAAAGAGAAAGCAACAATAATTCCATGTTCTGAAATAGTTTCTTTGGGCAGTTGGGAATCTGTAGTAATAAAAGTGGGAGATTACAGTTTTAATTCAGAATATATTTCTGGCATTATCCCAGGCTCGTCTTATTTCTGTCAGAGAAAATTGGCCATTCCCTCAGGGCAGGAGTTATTTTAGGCATTTTGCAATGTTTTCCTCATTCAAGTATGGTTTTAGGAGGCAATTTAAAATATCTCAGTTGGATTTCTATAACAAGAACATATTCTTCCCCACCCATTCTCTCTGGTAGATGAGGTCCTTTAACCTACTAAATAGCTCCCAGGCTATCTTTAGGACACAGAATCTTTGGCCGTCTAGTGTCTAAATGCCTCTTTTTGCTTCTTTTCCAATGTGCAGTAAGCTCCTGGCATCCCTCTAGCTTTTGTATGTTAGTGAATTAGCATTGTATTTACTCAGATATAGATCTGTCCCTTCATTTTTTGGGAAAAGAATATTAGTCACTACCTTAGTTCATTTTCAGTGGCTAATACAATACGGCAAACTAGGTAAGCTAGAAAGAAAAGAGGCAGTTTATTTGAGCTCCCAGTTCTGAGTCAGGGCCAAAGACTTGCATCTGGTGATGGCCTTCTTAAGGGCAGAGTCCTGAGGTAATGTAGGGCATCATGTGGTGAGAGAGAGGGAGCACGCATGGGCACACATGCGCGTGTGCATGTATGTGTGTGTGTGTGTGTGTGTGTGTGTGTGTGTGTGTGTGTTCTGATCTCTCTCACTCTTTTTGAAGCTATTGGTGTTCAATCATGGGACTCTACCCAGATGACTTTAATCCTAATCATTTCCCAGAGGCCTCACCTTTAAACTTCATAGTGAGATTAAGTATCCACCCTTTTAATATTTCACAATGGGGATTAAACTCCAACATGAGTTTCAGAAGGGATCAACCAAATGCAAACCATAAAAGTTACCTTTCCTCACTTACGTTGTACATTAGTCTTCTTCACCTGCCTATTGAATGTAGTCAGTTCTCAATCTGGAGACATTTGGGACATCTTGAATACAAATTTTAGGACAATTTCCTTAAGTTTTTCTAAAGACAAGAACAAAAATGTCTAATGGGTGAAAGGGTTGCTATTTAGGACTTGGAACTAGACTGGGGGGTGTAGAAGAGTATATTTCCTTTGTGGCTTAAATGGCATGTATATACTTATTTATTGGGGGGTATAGAAATATGAAAGTTTATTTGCAAGCCAAGGAAAGATACAAAACAAAAATAGCTCCCCCCACAGAGGAGGGAGGGATTTCCACATGTATATATTTATACAGAGAATTTAACAGGTTAGACTACAGTACTGAATTATGTAAACTGTCTTTAGTTTACCTATCTCCACTGTGGGTCTTAACATTTCACTAGAATATGTTCAGTTGGGAAGTTCTATTCATATCCATTAATTTTAAAAAGGAAATAGTCAAAGACATTCTTTACCTGAAAAGTTAAATTCTTAGTGGAAGAAATGTTATCATTTTTGCTGTTGGTAGCAGAGGACCAACACAATGCCTTGTATGTAGTAAATATGCAACAGTATTCTTTGAAGGAAAACATTAAAGCAGTTAATTACATTATAATAGGTAATGACTTGAAAAAATGGGTGTTTTAGCCCCCTTCATTTTTTATTGCTTTATTTAATTTTATTTTAGTGATTAAAATATTAATCCCTGTCAATTAACAATTGGTGCTATTGGCAATTCTCAATAGTTATCAGTATCTGGACTTCTAAAACTAGAGTCCTCAAACTCTAAATTACCATAAAGTATTTATTAGATTCAATAAGTTTCCTGAGAAACTGAATTCTAGGACAAATTACTATAGGAAATATCAGATGAGTTAATTTCAGATTATGATGGGATCAAAAATTTCAACCCTTTAAAAAATTTCTGTGTATGTTAAAAGACCATCTAAATGTACTTGTAGACATCTTACCAGCGAGGTAAAGAACTCTCTCATCTGGAATAGAAGCAGTCAAGGTCTCCATCTAGCTGCACAAGCCCACGTTCTAGTGCCCTGCTTCTCTTACATTGGGGTTCAAAGTACTAATCACACCAGACATGGTGGCCATGCCTGTAATCCCAGTACTTGGGGGACTGAGACAGGAGGATTGCAGGTTTGAGGCCAACTTCTCAATTTAGTGAGATCCTCAGCAACTTAGCAAGACTGTTTCAAATTATAAATAAATAAATGGCTGGGGATGTAAGTAAAAGGTAGACTGCACCTAGCTTCAATCCCCAGTACTAAATAAATGAATAAATAAATAAAATGTCAATTTTAGGTCCTCATTTCTAGGCGCCCATTTTTAGAATTAAACTTCCATACTAAAAAATGAATATAATTATGTATAAAAGGCAATTATATTATATATAATGAAAATATCTGATGGGTTGTTTATATATATATATATATATAGCTTTATTTTCACTGGTATCTATATGGAACAAGTATGTGATGGCAAATAAAAATTGATAGTTTTGTTCATTATTATGAGCGAAGTCCTTGTGATCATGGCTTTTCAACTATATATTGGGAAACAGAACACGAATTCTCTTGCTGATCTGATGTAACTCTTCATCCAAACAGCTGGTACATTAACAGTTGCAACAACTATAAACAGACCTAATGTCTCAAATATTTTTATTTTATTATTTTGTTTGAAGCACAAAACTTATTGAATAAGATATGCTTAAGATAAAATATGTTGAGGTAAATGTATTATAAATTTATAAATATTCACATTTTACTGCTTTTGATAATTGTACTTTAGAGTTTTAAAGAAAATAATGAGAAATAATAAAGGAAATTAATAGTACTTATAGATATGTACAATTATTTTCCTATAATAATCTGTATTTAAATGAATGCCTCTGGACTGGAGTAATCCCAACTTGAAAATCTTACCTGTCAAATTTCCCTTAGATCAGTTAGTCTGATGTAGCTTTCACTATTATTATGGAGAGGGTCATTTATCTAAAGGGATTAAAACCTAGATATTTATAAAATATGGATTTGTTAATGAAAGGACCAACTCAAACTTTAAGCAGTGTATTTCAATGAACTTTACATAACCCCTGGGTACCAACAAAGGGATTAGTTATAGATTTTCCCAATTGGCTTCTTACTTTCATGTCGAGCCAGTGATAAGATAGAGAAAACTGATGTACTAAAAAATCTCTTTCTAAAACTTAATCCACAGACTCAGTTTGAAATCTCCTTTGGGAATTTGTTTCATTCACTAATGATTAGTGGAGCTTAAGTGGCAGAATATTCACCAGGAAGTTTTCACTAAATGAAATATTGGTTCAGCCCTTAACTAGGAGGAACCCAGCTGGAAAAACTAATCTTGAGCTCTCACAGTATTCTTAGACTTCATTTCCACCATTAATCAAACTATTACAGCACTCTCTAATATATTCATCATAAACTCTTACACGTCTGCATTTTGAACTTAAAGCCAGTCCATCCACTACTATCTTATGCAGGCCTGAGGTCTATTCCTTTAAAAATACTAAAGAAATGTTTAAAATAAAACAGTAATTTCAGTCAGAATATTGATTATGTAAATTATAAATTTCAAGATATTGTTACAGTCTTGAAGATCCAAGCAAACTTTCACATCCGAAAGAACTTCAAAATATTCCAACTAAAATAAACCATTTGGAAACTTTTAAATGTAAAATTAATAAATGTAACATCAAAATATTTCTAATGTAAAAAGCTTTATGTTTGATCATCAATAATTTAGGAAGATGAAGCTAAAGCAACAGTACTAGTGATAGAATCAGATTATCTTCTTTTTTATGCTGTGAGCACAGATACTCTCTTACCTCTTAATACCCTCTGCTATCACATCTCAAAAACATTCTTATGCCTAATATTTTATAATTATTACTAGATACATTATTTTGACATTGCAGTCATGTCTTAAAGGAAACTTGACTAGGTATCCGTATATACTTAGAACACAATATAGCTTCATTAATAATGTAATCAATGACTTGATAGAGTGGGACATGGATAGTTGATCTCTACATTATGTTTTAATTATTAACAACTTAAATTTCAGAGAGTAACCTTCCCTTGCTTTGATTAGATCCTACTTAGAAGACTTCATGTTATACTTACTATATTATCTCTGTGGTGATTACCTTTGATTATGTTACCTTCTCTGATATCTTAATATAATACTCTGCTTTTGAACCATATTATAAAATGAATGCAACCAGAAAAAAATACATGCCTTTTATTTTACCCATTATGGTAAAGGTGATAGTTTATAATTTGGCAAACATTGATTGACAACTTCAAGTCTACTAAGTAGGTTCAAAATATATGTACCAAATCTTCTTAATTTTCTCAAACTCTTGCAGGGGGGATGGGTAGTGAGGACTGAATCTGGGGGCATTCTACTACTGAGGTACAGGGTCTCTCTAAGCTACAATGCGCTAGCTAGCCCAGAACCCGAAATCCTCCTGTCTCAGTCTTCGAAGTCTCAGTCTTTCGATTATAGGCATGCACCACGGTGCCAGCCTTTCTCAACTCTTTATTAACAAAGTGTCAAGCTTTTTATCTACCTCCTAACATTATAAATCATCTTTTTTTTGTTGTTGTTGATTTTAAGGGTATTTTATTTTTTTTATTTTTTTATTTTTTTTAACTTTTTATGTTCATTTATTGGTGCATTGTAAATTATAATTATACATTTTGATATATGTCAGGGTATGAACATCATACATGCACACATTGCACATTTAGCCCTCCCTCCAATCCCACCCTATTCCCTTCTCCTTCCCTCCCCTTCATGCTCCAGATAGTGATTGAGTCTTATAGGTTTGTGTATGTACA
>PVJS01041509.1:0-17905 GCA_004027185.1 Glis glis
CCGGAGGATCCGGGTTCGCGGCCAGCCTCAGCTCTCTCTGTCTCTCTCTGTCTCTCTCTCTCTCTCTCCTTAGTGAGGCCCTCTGCCACTTTGTAAGACCCGGTTTCAAAATAAAGTATAAAAAATAGGGCCGGGGGCGTAGCGTGGAGGTAGAACGCCCCTGCGTTCAATCCCCGGTACTGCAAAAAAAAAAAAAAAAAAAAATAGGGCTGTGGGTGTAGCGTGGAAGTAGAACGCCCCTGGGTTCAATCCCCGGTGCCGCAAAAAATAAATAAATTATCTGTTCCCAATTTCAGACTTATTGTATTCATTGCCCAAAGAAAATGAAGCCACAGAAAATATGGATTTATACCTGATTAATTAATTTTTATATGTACCAACATTACCTGCGTTAGTTGATAGTTATTGATTCTATAGTCTTTTTTACCAACCAGTACAATATATTTCTTGGGAGTGTTTATAAGAAGAAAAAAGTGCTAGATAAATAGCTTTTAAGACATCATGCTTAAATCTGAATAAAACGGTCCGTCTTCTCTTCAAAAATGTTTTCTCTATACTCACTTCTCAAATTTAATAGCTATGTTTAATTGTTCTTTCATGTTGCTTTTCTTCTTTTTTTGCCTTCTTAAAATCATGTTGCTTGTTTTACAATTACTATCATACCACAGTTGTGAGGTTAACATTCATAATTCCATCTGTTTTATGGTCATAAGTGTATGATATTGACAATAAAAGTATGATCTGCATTTTCTATATAGACTATAGTATTAATGTTCTCTTTGCTCAAGTTTTGATATTAACTGTATGGAGAAATATTGTTATAGTTTACTTAGGTGAGTTTGGCTCTGATTTTGTAAGATGTAATAATATGCGTGTAAGAGGTCCATTTATAAAAAGATACATTCATAATTAAATATTTATTCTAGTTTTTGAATAATTATTGCTGTTGCAAGAATATTAGCCCTTTGGCAAGGGGAAGTTTTAATCTATCCAAAGAACTTATAAATTATATTTAAAATGTATAGCTTATTTTCATGGATAATACAAGAATAGAATCTTGCATATAAAATTTAATTCTGTAGCTAGTTTTTCAGGAATTGATTAAATCAGTACATTGAGAGAAACAAAAGACCAGTGTTGCTAAAATGACTTTCTGAGGACTAAACAATGAGTTTCCCTGAGGGTAAGATTAACATTTAACATTGGTTTTTAGGGTGTACCTCCTTCATCACTACATGATAGAAAATATTGTAAGAGTTGAAAATTTTGAGTTCTTTCGACTAACTAGCTATTTAAACTTGGTAAACCATCCAGTCATTGTGGACATCAGGTTTCTCATCAGCAAAATGAGGGGATTAGACCAAATGATCCCTAAGATTCCATTCATGGCTGATATTCTCCAATTCTGCTCATAGGTATTGTGAAAGGATTTGGGTCAAAACAGAATTGGGTGAGTTTTAAATGAGTTTTATGTGCTTAATACATCACATTTTGTGATGGCATGTATTGTTTTCTCACTCTTCCATATCTTTTCAACAACTTCCTGATGACTAGGGAAGTTCCAAATAATGTTTTCTACCTCCCAGAGATAAACTATACAATCATTTTCCCAGTCTTATGCACAGGTGGAGCATGAACTTTGTGACCTAGACTTTACTACTCCTGTTCATTTCCAGGAAACCTCAGTACAGACTGCACTCAAATCAAGTCTCCATAAAGTTGATGGTGGAGGCATCTGGAGGTCAGAGGCTCTAGTAACTCTAAAGTAGCCGGGCCAATAACAGTTCGGTAGAAAAGTCCTTGACCCAAAGAGTCCTGTAGGAACAGCAGCAAAGTTCCCTTTCCAGACCACTTCTGCAGTGTGATTGTAGACTTTGTTCTTGAGAAGCCTAGCTATTAACCTGGTTCTCTATTCATTCTTATTCCTTTGAAAATTGTTCTATCTTATGAGTCAGAGTTAGCTTTCAAATAAAAACCCAGAAATAGCCATATGGTTTAATATTTACTTGCTTTAGTCATTTCTTACTCCATGCTCAATAGCTAGAATGCTGTCAATTACCCGTCCTACAATCCCTTGACTGAGGCTGGCAAACTATGGCTAGTGATCCAAATGTGGCACATAGCCTGTTTTTGTGAGGCCTGAAAGCTGGAAATGTTTTTTACGTTTGTAAAGGATTGCTTATAAAAACAACAAAGAAGATTATATACATGGCTCATGTGGTAGACAGAATTCCAAGAAGACCTCATGACCTTCTTCTCCTGGTCTTAACTCCTATGATTAGTATAGGCAAAGAGGATTTTTCAGATTTACTTATGAGTAGTAGTAATTGATAATTTTCTGTGTGGGCCTTACAATCTCATGAGCCCTTTAAAAGCATAATGTTAGCTGGGTGTGGTGGCGCACACTTGTAATCCCAGTACTTGGGAGGCTGAGACCGGAGGATCCGGGTTCGCGGCCAGCCTCAGTTACTTAGTGAGGTCCTCTGCAACTTAGTGAGACCCTGTTTCAAAATAAAGAATAAAAAATAGGACTGGGGGTGTACTCAGAGGTAGAATGCCCCTGGGTTCAATCCCCAGTACCGCAAAAAATAAAAAGTATAGTGTTTTCTCTATTTTTCTCTATTTAGTAGAAGAAGCAGTCAGAGAGGTTCAAAGCATGAGGGGGTTCTGACATGGAGAATCTCTATCACTGAGATGGAGTAACCTTTCTAGGAGAACCCAAAAGTAATTTCTAAGACCTAGGAATGACCTCTGTGACAGCAAGAAATAAAATGGGAACTTTATTCCCACAACCACAAGGAATTGAATTTGGCCGACTGCTTAACTTAAATGAGCTTGAAATTATATTCTTTACCAGAGCCTCCATATAAGATCCAAGCCCAACCAAAACTTGATTTCAGCCTTGTGAGATTCTAAGTAGAGAACTGGGCTGAGCCCACTTGGACTTCTAACCTGCGAAAATGTGAGAGAATAAATGGGTATTATCTTAAGCCACTAAGTTCGTGGTAATTTGTTAGCAATAAAAAACTAGCATAGATTTTGATATTAGAAAGAGGGATGCTGCCCAAAGAAATACCTAAAAATATGGGAGTGGCTTTGGAATCACCACTGGGTGCCAGTTGGATGAAGTTGGAGGAAAATTTTGACAAGCATGATAGAAAAAGCTTAAGTTGCCTTCAACAAACTTAATAGAAATATGGACCTTAAGAACATAGACCTAGAGGGTGAAAGGAAGTGAGATACATGTTCTTGGACCTGGGGGAGGGGGTGTCCTTTTTCTGAAGTAGCAGAATTGCCTCCTGCAGTTATGTGAAAAGCAGAACTTGTTAATGAGGAATTTGAATATTTAGTTGAGGAAATTTCCAAGCTAAGTGTTGAAGGTGCAGCCTGGTTTTTTCCTTGCTGCTTTTAGTAAAATGTAAGAGGAGATGAACAAATTGAGGGACAAACTGTTAAACAAAAAGGAGCCAGGACTTGATGAATTGGGAAATTCCCATCCTGTCCAGATGGCAGAAGATGCTAAAATTCAAAAATGGCTGTTGACAGATGGTGTAGGGAAAAGGCTGAGGTTGTAGCTGGATAGCTTTTGTTGAAACCTCAGAAGGATCAAAAGGGCAAAGTATTCAGCCATACGGGGTCTCCTAGAAAATCTTTCTAGGAGATTAAGAGTGCTGCTCACAGATATCTCAATCAAACCAAAGGGCTTTTGAATGTGATTGACTATTGTCCCTCAGTAATCTCAGCAGAAGCTAAATATAGAGAAAGAATTATCTTGAGAAGATTTATGAGCCTTGCTTTCACTTAATGGAGGGAATCTCTGTAAAATTTATATAAGATCTGCAAGAATCTTGAAAAAATACCAGAACAAACAGAAACAGAAAGGAACAGAGAACATGAAATGAAAGGAGGTGGTTGGACTTCCAAAATTCTATTGGCAGGAAGCAAGCTGGTAAACTACTCAACTGCAGACACCTGCTTGCTACCTTACATGAAGAAGGAAGAATGACAGAGATCAGAACTGAGAGCCCACATAGTAGAACTGAGACTCGGGGAGGCTCATTCCCAGGCCTTGATACCTCTTCAAGGAACTGTGAGCCCAGTATGGTGGTGCACACTTGTAATCCCAGTACTTGGGAGGCGGAGACCGGAGGATCCGGGTTCGCGGCCAGCCTCAGCTACTTAGTGAGGCCCTCCGCAACTTAGCGAGACCCTGTTTCAAAAATAAAGAATAAAAAATAGGGCTGGGGGTGTAGCTCAGAGGTAAAATGCCCCTTGGTTCAATCCCCAGTACCGCAAAAAAAAAAAGGAACTGTGGCTATTGTTTGCCTATTGAGATATCATATCTGTCTTGAACCAGTGACTCCTTTACCTTCAAATCACTTGGCTAGTTTCTCATTGCCACCTGGTTCAAGACCTTGAGCTAGAATGCAGATTTTCTGATTCCAAAACCAGTGATTTCTTTCAGAGATTTTGGAAGAACCAATTTGTAAAATTTGATTTAAAGAAGTATCTGAGACTATTAAATGCATGATTTCTTATATACAAACTAGCTTCAAAAAAGGAAATGAATGATGGATTGGATCTCTCTCTCAGAATTTTTCTCTACAAATATCCAAAGAAGTGAATTTAAAAAAAAAAAAAGTATGAGCCAGGAGTGGTGGTGCACGCTTGTAATCCCAGTACTTGGGAGGCTGAGACCGGAGGATCCAGGTTTGTGGCCAGCCTCAGGTACTTAGTGAGGCCCTCCGCAACTTAGTGAGACCCTGTTTCAAAATAGAGAATAAAAACTAGGGCTGGGGGTGTAGCTCGGAGGTAGAACGCCCCTGGGTTCAATCCCCGGAACCACAAAAAAAAAAAGTATGAAAACTACCATGAAGTTTACCTAAAGCAGCTACTCAATAAAAGAAATGTTAATAATTCTGGAGTAAAGGAAGAGTTAGATAGCAAAGACATGTGTCTAGCACCTAATTCCATGCTCTGTCCACCAGAAACCATGCTGCTAAGTCAATGAAAATAGGAATTTTCGCTCAGGTTTGTAGAGAAACAAACTCTTGAGTAGAATGTACTAGTATTCACAAAATTTTAGTGCCCCTTCCTGTAAAAGAGTTTTAAATTTTTGCCTATTGAAATTGTGTTGTTTATATCAGCATAAACTTACTAAAACAGAATTTGATGCAAAGAATTGGTGTTGCTACACCAAAAGCCCAAAATATTCATGACATTGATTTGGAGCCAGGCAGTAGAAAAAGATGAAATTCAAACTGGAAGCTGGAAGAATGGTGATCTTTGTTATGCAGTGATAAAAGTATTTTATAAAACTCACCGGTACTAATGTGGATGGCAATTAACATAAAAATGAGCTTATAGCTCTAGGCAGAAAGGTGGAAAAGCAAACCTATAACAAACATAACATTACTATCAACTGCATTTGACTACAAAGTATAAGAAAGAGTTCAGAGAGGAACAGGCACATTTGCAAGTAATGGAATAGAGGGAAAAAGGGAATAGAGCAAATCCAAAGAGTCAAGGATCTATGGGGTTGAAAGGTGCAAATGAGTCGTTTCCAACCTATATAAGGTATATCTGAGAGCACTGAGCTACAAAGGCTTCAGCAACAAGCATCAAATCAAGTGTGTAGCCATCACATCCAGTGTATGTAACTGAGCCAGATACGGTGGTGCACACCATATGTGCACACACACATGTGATCCTAGATACTAGAGACTGAGGCAGGAGGATCACCTGGGCAACTTAGTGAGACAATGTCTCAAAACAAAAAAATTTAAAAAGTTGGCTAGGCATATTATTTTTATTGATAGTGACCCAGGGTTCGATCCCCCAGTACCATAAACACAACTCTCTAAGTGGATTATTGTAGCAATCAGAAAGTCATTTATTTTGACAAAATGCCTCTAGGAAAAGGTACCAAAGTTGTAGCTCTCCTCCAGAGAGTTCCACTCTCTGGAGATGGGAACTCCAGATGCAGATGGAGAGAATGAGAATGAAAGAGACAGTGCTCCTGACAGCTGAGGCAACAATCTCTTCATTGATAAGGAATCTTGACAGTGTCCACCATGGCTATAAACCTGTGCAATATGAACATAGTTCTGTATTTAATTTAAAAAATCGGAAGGTAGCCAGGCATGGTGGTACATACTTGTAATTCCAGTACTTGGGAGGCCAAGACAGGAGAATCACAGGTTTGAGACTAACCTCAGCAACTTAGCAAGGATTTCAGCAACCTAGTGAGACCCTGTTTCAAAAGAAAAATTAAAAACTGGCTGGAGGTGTAGCTCGGAGATAACCCTGGGTTCAATCCCCAGTACCAAAAAAAAAAAAAAAGGAGGAAGCTTGACATAGAATCAATGGGAAGAACTGTAAAAATGCTAAATGCAAATGTAGTTAAGTAAGCAATGACTGTCCCCCTTATTTAACTGAGAGAAGAATTACTTAGAAAATCTCTGTGAAGAAGTATTTATGCAAATTAAATTTATTTCATTTTTCTATTAAGTTTATGTAAAATGAAATGGATTTCTGAAATAAAATAGCTATAGTTTGATCTCATTTTAATAAAGGTTTTTCTAATCCTTTTTGTGTTTATAAATACCCATAGGATGATGTCTACATGACGTTTACCTAATAGCAATTTATGGGGGTAAGGTTCAGGGGTTTTTCTTAAACTTTTATCTTTATTTCTGTATTAATCTAATTACTTATGATTATTTGTCAGTTTTTTTAAATAGAGTCAGAAAGGACCAGGGCATTTGGAACCTGTTCACTTTGGTTAGGATGAATATACAGATAAGTTCCCAGCTAGATTCTTTAAGATATCAAAGAGATGAGAGAAAGGATGAGGCCACAGTGGAAAATCGAAGTTTTCTTAGGTTCTAATGATAAGAGAGTACTTAATACGTGGCCAAGTACCTATTTCATTAAACCTGGTTCCATTTCATAGTTCTGTGTGAACACAGCAGTTCCAAAAGCAAACATGGGAGTGGATGAGTTTGTCGCAGAGGTGAGAAGAGAAAAAGATCCTCAGGAACTCTTGTATAACGATTGGAGAAAGGGGAGGAAAGGTAGGAAGAAAGAGGCAGTAAACTTTCACAAAAGCCAAAAATGAAGTTCATGGAGGAAGAAATAACCAACTTTACCAGATACTGCTGATAGAACTAATAATCTGAGTATTGAACAGTCTAGTGGATTTGAGCTTTGGAGGTCATAGGTAGCCTCGAAGGAACTAATTTTGATGGGGTGGAGGGGCTAGAATCTAAACTGGGGTAGCAGTTAAGTAGACAACTTTTCCACCAAGTTCGTAAAAATAGGAAAAGAGGACAGTATTAGGAAAATAGGGTTTTAGGGAGAATGTTTTTGAGGTTAGAAGAGACTGGGACATGTTTAAATACTAACACAAATGAACTGATAAAAAGATGGAACGTAAGATGTAGGAGAGGTAATCAAAGAGAAACAGTCAAGGTGAGCAGAGAGGTAAGGCAAAAGTATTGACTGTTTTCAAGAGATTTGTTTAAACGGTGGACCATGAAATCTAAATGGAATAAAGAGAGAAGTGTAGTTCAAAAGGGGCTGATGGGTGGGGGAAATAGAAAGATTATTGGGCTAAAAGTCTCCAAGGATTTCAAGAAAGAGATATGAGAGGAGTAGTTGAGCAAGACTCGTGGAAGATTAAGGAACTGTGGTTGAGAGGGAAATGTTTTCAGTGATATGATGTGTAATGACAGGGTGTCCAGAGTGTGCTGGTGTGAGTGGGCATCTGAGATGGAGTCAAAGGCAGAATCACTGGAGATGGACAAGTCGGTCAAGAGGGGCCAGGCTGCTGGCTAGGCAGCCTGTGTAGACTTTGAAGTTGTGAGATCATGGCAGGAGTTGAAGTGTAAAGGAAGACTGGATCAAGGATCATTGTCCTCAGTGAATGAAGGGCAAGTGTTCAGGGAGTGAAGATGAACTCTCTGGCAGGATGCAATGTCTATGAGGATGACATGAGATTTAAAGGAAAATAGTTGTCCTTTCCCACGATTTTTAGAAGAGAACGTTGCTTCCTGACCTTAAGGCACTTGGAGTATGAGGGGATAACGAGGATGGAGAGTCTGCAGAGGATGACGTGTCCTCGGGGATGAAGTGCTGGGGCTTCAGAGCAGGAACTACAGTTCTGAGGAGTTCGTCATAGAGCAGAGAACCAAGAAGGCATACTGAAGAGACGGGAAAGGTGGAGTGTAATAGGAGTTTGTGTTAGTGAAGAAGTACAAAGAATAATAGGATTGATGTTAAAATAAAAGTGATAGCGCACGCTTGTAATCCCAGTACTTAGGAGGCTGAGACAGGAGGATCCGGGTTCGCGGTCAGCCTCAGCTACTTAATGAGGCCCTCCGCAACTTAGACCCAGTTTCAAAAAAAAGAATAAAAAAAATTGGGCTGAGGGTGTAGCTCAGAGGTAGGATGCCCCTGGGTTCAATCCCCAGTAGCTCAAAAAAACAAACAAAAAAAAGAGATTTATGCCAAAATATCAATCCCAACCACAATTTGGGCCTATTTATTTATTTATTTATTTATTTATTTATTTATTTATTTTTGTGTGTGTGGTACTGGAGATTCAACCCATGGACATTCTACCTCTGAGCTATACCCTAGCCTAATTTTTTTTTTAAATTTGAAACAGGGTCTCACTATGTTGATGAGGGCCTCTGTCAGTTGCTGAGGCTGGCCTTGAACCCACGATCCTCCTGTCTCAGCCCCCCAAGTACTTGGATTACAGATTCTACTTTGTAGAAATATATCGGATCATTTATAATATAGACTATTTAAATCATCTCTCTTTGTATACCCATGATCCAGTACGGGTTATTGCTGTATATGTGTTGAATGGATGGATGAGTGAAAAGGAGCATATTTGGTATATTATCACTGTGATTGTCTCTAGTGCTCATTTTTACAGTTAATCATATGTTTTCTTCATTACTAAACTTGTTTTATGACTTTCTTCCAGATTTTAAACACTTGGACAATATTTTACTTATATGGTATTTTGCATAGAACCTAGAACACAGGCATTCAGTGAACATTTATTAAGTTGATTCATCAAAGTGATTCAAGTAAGCCTGGTTATTCTTAAGTTCTTGATCAGTTCCATATAACAATTCCCCTTCATAAGTGCCAATATCCTTAAAACAACTCTAATAAGAATCTTTTATAACCTGAAATCAATAAACATGCATCTTAGGGTAATTAAATAGGAACACATGAGGAGTTGTTTTATTTTTAAGTAATAATGGATAATTTAGGGACATAAATGTTATCCTATTTCTCATTCAGCATATAATACCATAGTCTCCAAAAAGTGACCAACCCTCTTCATGATTTACTATAATGATGATCTTACTGTAGATACTTGTAATTTCAACCTTTAACTTCTAAAATCCCTGTATCTGAAATATAGCCTCTCTTTATGTTAGTAGATTGGATTGATTGAGTGTGATATTTGTACTGCCACTTTTCTTTTCTTTTTCCATGCTAGGGATCAAAACCAGGGCCTCATGCATGCTAGTCAGGCACTCTACCACTGAGCTATACTCCCAACCTCTGTTACTTTTATTTTTAAGAATGCTCAATTTTTGCTTATATTCTGTAATTAAGGTTTTTATCCCTATGAGAATCATATTTTAATCTACATTACTAGCAAATACTTTTCAAAACTTAGCTTCACCTATTTCCATAGTCATTACCATTCACAGCTACCATTGTTAATAAAAATCTACATTCCCCAAATGTAGATTCTTCTTCATCATAACATAATTGAAAATAAACACGTCATGATAAACTAACGATTATAGTTAAAAATTACTACATGAAGGAGAAAGCTGCATCTGTGTAATTCAGTTCCCTAGACAACAACAGCGATGTGAGTCATGGCTCATTTTAGTAAAGCTAAATAGTTACAGACCTATTTAGAGACAGTTATTCAAAGAGAAAGTAAGTGAACGTATTATTGGTAGAGAAAAATAACTGAGTCTCATAAAGAGTTATATAAATCCTTTAGGGAAAGGGAGAAGCTAAAATAGGGCATAAAAGGAAGCCTTTTGTTTAAGTCAGGTTTTGTGCTTTTTATTTTCAGGAAAAAATATCAGGTTTAAATGCCAGGCCTGAAACTTTGAACATGCAGAAATTGCATGAGAAAAATGAAATTTTAGTGAACAAAATTTTATTGTTCAACACAGGAAATACAAGACATCATACAATTTAACTGGGGTTTATTTTGTTGAACCATCCAAGTGCCAATATCTACACTATCAAGGACCAACCTATACTTCATTCTTTTTAATATGCATTATTTTTCAAAAATAAACCAGAAAACTAAAGAATAAGTTTAAAGTACAGCTATTTTTTCCTCTGCTGCTCTATGTTTTGAAATTTATTTTCCCAAGAGAACAATTCCAGTTGTTTGTAACACTAATGAGAATGATTAGCAAACACTTTATGAAAGAGAATACCATGTGATCATTTTATGGTGGGGTAAATATAACAGGTAAGTGTGTCTAAGCAGCATATTTTATAATTAAGTGCCCTCTACGCATAAAATAGAATAAGAAGGAACAAATACTATTCTTTACAGAAATATGAGGGAGATATATACCATTCAAATTCTATTAATCATTATTAATAAAATTATCAATTATAATTATTATTCCTATGAGAAGTCTAGATTTTTTTATTTTTTTATTTATTTTTGTTTACTTTTTTATATGTTTTTATTGGTGCATTGTAGTCTCACATCACACTGAGACATCCTGAATACATACTTTCATTATTAACAGTAGCTGTGAAATTATATATATTTTATTTTATAGAAGCACTTTTATTACATTATAGTGAGCTTCTTGATTGTCTTACAATAGCCGAATAGTTGTATACACGTTCTACAGTTTATTACCTTACAATTCAATGGATTGGTGAAACTAATGAAAAACAGCATTGGAGGCCTACTCTTTACAAATGAAAAAGCAACAAACAAAAGCAACGTTTTATTTTTTCCTTAGTCATTTTCCTTATCTTGCTAATAATAGAGAAAAGTGTGCAATGGGCAAATATGTTTCAAAAACCAAAAAATCCTTAAATCCTTAAAACCAAAATCCTTAATTCTCATATTTTTACATTTAAAATCTTGACAGATAATTTAAAGTAGTAAGTACTTTGTTTAAAAAATGCTTAAAGTGATACTAATTTTTAAATGATAGATATGAACATGTATTCATAAGACTATATTTGATATACCAACTAATAGTAATTATATTGCTTATAGTCTTTTCTCTGAATTAGTAGTACTGAGAACATTTCTTCCAAAAGAGATGTGAGATCTGCTGAAACATTCATTTTGAGGTGGAAGGACAGGGTTTAATTGTTACTTGTGCAGAGTAGAGCATACTTAGGCAATGAAAATTTAAAGAGAACCAAAAAATACTAATTCCAGTGTTTTTCTCTAAAAATTTGAAAGAAGTAGTCTCACATTTTGATGTATATTTTTATAATGGAATTTGAGCTTAAGATATACTGAAGGCAGCCCTAGGAATAAAGGAGCTTAATTTTATTTTATTTTATTTATTTATTTTTTTTGCGGTACCGGGGATTGAACACAGGGGTGTTCTACCTCTGCGCTACACCCCCGGCCCTATTTTTTTTATGCTTTATTTTTGAAACCGGGTCTCACGAAGTTGCGGAGGGCCTCACTAGGGAGGGGGAGAGAGAAAGAGAGAGACAGGGGAGAGAGAGAGAGAGAGAGAGAGAGAGGAGAGAGAGAGATCGATCGATTGATTGTGCGCGTGCATGCGCGCTGAGGCTGGCCGCGAACCCGGATCCTCAGGTCTCCGCCTCCCAAAGTACTGGGATTACAAGCGTGTGCCACCACGCCTGGCTATTTATTTTTATTTATTTATTTATTTATTTATTTTTATTTATTTATTTATTTATTTGTGTGGTACTGGGAACTGAACCCAGAAGCATTCTACCTTCGAGCTACATCCCCAGCCCAATTCTATTTCTTAATTGGAAACAGGGTCTCTCTAGGCTGATGAGTCTCACTACTTGCTGAGGCTGTACTTGAACCTGCGATCCTCCTGTCTCAGCCTCCAAAGTACTGGGATTACAGGCATGTGCCACCACACATATTCTCTTGTCTTACAAAAAATGATGATTATTTTCTTTCCTATATTTCTTAGATCTAAATTTTTTTATGTAGACCACATCTGAGCTGTTTGCTGTGTTCTTTTGTAGTCCATCACGATGGGGCAGCTAATGATTGGAAAGCTACTGTTATATTATTTTTTTAAGAAGAGAAAGCTAGAATGGCTAGTAGAAACTGAAAACTTGAGTTTGTTGCACATAGTTTTGGTCTATTTTGGAACTAACCTGATTTGTATAATGAAGTACAGAATTTTATGGTAAAAGTTGTATTTTAATATTTCTATATTTTACAATAAAAATAATGAACTGATGACACTTTATTTTGGCTCACTTTTAAGGCACTAGACCCATCTAGCTTAACATTATATAAAATTTTCATATAGGAGCTTTGCAAGTAAATTTATACTTTTATTA
This sequence comes from Glis glis, assembly GCA_004027185.1. NCBI lineage: Eukaryota > Metazoa > Chordata > Mammalia > Rodentia > Gliridae > Glis > Glis glis. The sequence continues at coordinate 12,601 of PVJS01041509.1, forward strand.
TATAAAAAATAACTCTTGGGACATTCTCTTTTAAATCTAAATAATAGATTTGCATAACAAATTCCTCCTAAATACTTAGCTCTGGGCATTTATCACAATTTCTGAATTCAGATTATTAATTTATAAAAAAGCTATCAAATTTGAGAAACTTAAATATATGACAAGTCTTAATGTATATTAAACAAGGTGACCTAAACCGGCACTGCCAGAAGAAAGTGGAAGTCATGGTTTGTTTATTCTTACAGTTGAAGATAGCATGTATAATTATTTCCTCTTCCTGTAATCACCACTAAAATGATAGTATCATAGTTTACAAACATAAATGCACACACATATTCTCATTCCTGTTTGTAACCCACAAGATCAGTTAGCTGGAAAGAGGACATTAGCAGATGAGAGATACCAGCTTCTGGGGGATATTGTAGATGGAGGAACTGCTTCATTAGAATAGAGGAAACCTAGCTAAGTGGAGACAATTCCATACTGCCAGTAGGGCCCCTGGGGAACTGCCTGGTCCACATCTAGTCGTACTTACCCCTAATAGTGAACAAACTGTATTTTGAAGTGTGGGGTTTCCCATCAGCATTTTAGTGATGCATTCCTAATATAAACTGGCAATCATGGCTCAGGAGGCAAAAAGGGAAAAACCTCCACCAGAAAAATCAGAAGAAAGAGAATTACCCACCATTAAGACTGCATAATGCAAAGAAGGCGAGATGATTTAAAACTAATTCGAATCTGTATTTTCAGGAAGATTTGCAAGGCATTATATACATTTTTTAATGAGAGAAAATACTCAGAAAAAGGGTCAATCACAGAAGGAGCTTTTGTAAATTACAAATATAATTGCCAAAATAAAGCATGTAATAGAAGGGTCAGTGAAGGGTTTGCAAACTATTGGCCCTCCATCTGTTTTTGTACAGAAAGTTTTATTGGAAAACACCTATGCCTGTTCACTTACATTTTGTCTGTGGCTGCTTTGGCAATATAAAAAAAGAGTAAATAGTTCTGACAGAGATAATAAGGTCCATGAAGCTACAAAATTTTCTATCTAGCCCATCACAGCAAAAGTTTGATAACCCCTTTGATTAGAAGACAGAGGTGAGCCGGGCGTGGTGGCACACGCTTGTAATCCCAGTACTTTGGGAGGCGGAGACCAGAGGATCGGGGTTCGCGGCCAGCCTCAGCTCTCGCTCTCTCTCTCTCTCTCTCTCTCTCTCCCTCTCCCTCTCCCTGTCTCTCTCTCTCTCTACCTGTGAGGCCCTCCGTAACTTTGTAAGACCCGGTTTCAAAACAAAGTATAAAAAAATAGGGCTGGGGGTGTAGCGCGGAGGTAGAACTCCCCTGGGTTCAATCCCCGGTACCGCAAAAAAAAAAAAAAAAAGACAGAGGTGAAAATGAAAAAAATTTAAATCTCCAGAAATAAAAAGAAAAATAGAGTGGAAAAGAAATAAATGGAAAGACAAGAGCAGAAACAAACAAACGTGGGAGGAAGTTGTATTTAAAATATAAGAGAATTTGCTAAAGCTGAAGGAAGGGCTCAAATCTTCAAGTAGAGGACCTGAAAAAAGAAACGAAAAATTCCAGACTTAGACCCATCAGTGTACAATTTCAGAACACCAAGAGTAAAAGAGAAGATCCTAAAAATCCCAGTGAACATACAAATGCATGAAGATTAGAAGGGCATCTGACTTCTCAACTACAAAGCTGGGTAGTAGACAACAGTTAAGCCAAGGCTTCGGATTGCACAGGGAAGGTATCTGCACTGTATTGATTTCTATGTATCTCCGTCAGTTCTCACTGCAACACTATTCAGGTATCACTGTGTGTTTTGGTTTTTTTTTTTTTTTTTTTTTTTTTTTTGCGGTACCGGGGATTGAACCCAGGGGCGTTCTACCTCTGCGCTACACCCCCGGCCCTATTTTTTATACTTTATTTTGAAACCGGGTCTCACGAAGTTGCGGAGGGCCTCACTAAGGAGAGAGAGAGAGAGAGAGAGACAGGGAGAGAGAGAGAGCGCTGAGGCTGGCTGCGAACCCGGATCCTCCGGTCTCCGCCTCCCAAAGTACTGGGATTACAAGCGTGCGCCACCACGCCCGGCTAGTTATTCTGTTTTGCAGATGACAAAAGTATATTTTAGTGACTTTGACTTTCCCAAAGTCAGCGTTGCATTTGATCGCTTGGCAATCGGCAAACGCTCCCAGCCCTTTCTAGTTTCTTTCCTGTACTTGGAGGAGTGCATTTCTGAGATTCCCTAGAGGTCCGGATGCTAATCAGCTTCTGCCAATTAAACGCACTTGTGCATGACTTGCAGGGTGAAAGCGAGGCAGAGGCCATCTCCTTACCGCTTCAGGCAGGCAGGTTTATGGAAAGATGTTCCCCCCAGCAACATTCTAATAGCTAGTTTTCAGCTCCATGAATGCTAGGAGGTAATTGTGGCAGTGGCAGCGATGGCTTCCGGGTTCTTTGATCACTATAAGCTAGTGTGGTGGTTTTTAACTCGTGGTTTTTCCTCTCCCCGCCTTGCTGGTAAGCTGAGCGCCTTGGGTGGGTCAGTTCTTCATTGTTCTAGGAGTCAGCCCTTGCAAGACCTCCCCAGACACTGCTCCTCCTGCCCTTCTGACAGTTTTGTAAGCTCCTGCTTTCCTGAAGTCAGTCTCTTTCTTCTTAAAATACCCGCAGTGTTTTGTTTCCTTCAATGAATTCTTACTGACGCAGTTCGCAGTCAAGGCTTAGTGTTGACACTAGAGTTAAAGGTCTGAGATTTTTCAGATTTCAAAATTTCTTCTAGGCTGTCCATGCTATACCAAGATTCTGTCAGTTATAACTAGAGTTTTGTTCTAGTTAAAATGGTTTTTTAACATGATTTTCTGAGAATAATTACATTTATAGGAGGTAAAGAAAAGCAATATTCTTTTACTTACTTCAGCTTGAATAGTGCTTCCATGTGCTGGGTACAATTTTAAGCACTTAATGTTTACTAGGATACTAGTAAAAATAATTTTATTTTTGACCTTAATTTATAACTGGGGGCAGGGGTAGGCATAGAAGGTTAACTGAATTACCCAGAGTCACACACGTTGTAAGTGGTAGAGAAGGAATTTAAATCCCTCCATCTCCACAGTCTGAGCTTTTGTTATTCTATACTCTTATCATTATATCTCATAATACTAACTTTGACTTAAAAGTGGATTGAATTTGTCTAGGAATGTTGATAGAACCAAGTTTGATGTATGAATATGTCTTTACTCCCATGTAATTTGTTTTTGTTAGATGTTAATAAAAAAAACTCTCAGAATCCCTTAAAATGTCAACATCGTGATTTTTAGGACAAAAATACAATGTAAAATAGATTCAGAAATAAAAACTAAAAGTGCCCTTTCATCAGCCTCATCATCAGCACTGATATGAGGCTGAAAATAAATTGTGATGAAATCGTGTCTTTAAAAGTAGGATAAAGTGTGCTTTTACAGGTAGGCCCCACCTGATGAACCCTTCATGTTCCTGCATTCATTTTTAAGTCAAAAGTTCATTTGTGAATCAGTGTTTGGAAGCTCGAGCTAAGGCTAAATATTGCAACAGCATTAAAGATTCTAGGAGAACTTAAGTACACTTAGACATTATTTTCATTGGATAATAAGATAGATATGTTTTCCATCCTCACCCTCAATCCCATGGCAGTGGCTCTAGAAATCTAGAAATGCAGATGAGTCCTCAGGGAGTTAATAAGGAGATCTTCCATTAAGGAATTGGGCAGACCAGGGGACAGTATAAATGTGGCTATATTGGTGATGGCTACACCAGATGCCCTCAGCAGACTTCCTCTTAGATCCCATGGGCTAGGATTTGCGTACACACCCATGATCTCTGCCAGAGAGACTAGAAGTGCAAGTGCTTGGTCTCCAGAGTAGGACGAGAGATCTTCCAGCAAGAAATACCGAGTTTGGCAGTGGCTGTAGAGCAGGCAGCCAGCAGTGTTTGTTCACTGTGGCTTACAAACAGGGATTTTGGTAGCAGGCTTTAAGCTTATATAAACTTGAAGTTCATAAGTTCAAGTTTATGCTTTTACATTAAAATATCTTTTCAGAAGAATGTACATAAAATGGATGGTTTTGCCTTTAAATTTCTCCTGTCTTTCCAGGTGTACAGTATTTCATACTTAAAATCAATTATTTGATCCCCTATGTGATCATTAACTATTTTCAAGATGGATTTATGTATGTAGCCTCTTCATTGGTGAACAACTATCTCATAATCTAAAAACGTAATTTATAACTCATGCAGAATTTTTTCCTTCTGTCTGCCAATGTGTTTTCATCTTCTTTTAATTTGGGCTTTTTTGCCTTTGGAAAATCTCCATTTTTTATTTTTTATATTACATTAGAAGTGCCACTCTAAAAGGAATCAGTATTTGAAGTGCAGGATTAAAAGCTGAAATGTTGGTTCTAAAAATGCATCCTGCCACCTTCTTTCCTAGTGTAAATCAGAATTTCTCGGAGTAAATTCTGCCAGCCATTTCCATCACAGTCTCTGAATAGTTTTAGCAGTGTTGATTCCTGGTGCTCAGCACTGGACCACTGAATCAGAATCCCTGGGAAGCAGCCCAGGAGTCTTTATTTTAAACAAATTCCCCGGGTGGTAGTTGCATGCACTAAAATTTCAGATCCACTGGTAAAGTGTTTTCCTAAAGAACATCATGGGAGTGAATGAGTTAAGATATATATATATTTTTGTTTGTTTGATGTGTTTCACCAGATCTTTCCATCTTTTATTGCCTTTGCTTTTCAAATATTTAGTGATGTATGTTCATTAGGCATCCAAAAATAATTAAAGAGAGTAGAATTATAATGAAGTATTAATGAAATTATAGTAAAAGTGTGAAGCTTCCTTTTTAGAAAATTCCTCACCATCATCTAATTAAATTATATTACACATAAACAGCCAGAGATTACATTGAGTAAATATTTGCATCAGTTAAAAGACTTACTTTCAAATGAATGCAGCCCAATTCAAAGTGTCTTAAACAATAAGGGAAGAGTGTAGGCTTTTCCTCAGTGGTAACTAAAATCATATCACCAGGGTACTGGTTTCTCTTTCTCCTCCCCTGCCCTACCCTGCCTCCCCTACATCAGCTTCAATATCAAATTTCACATAGTGGCCCTCTTGAAACTCACTAGGTTACATGTCCATTAAAGAACCAGTCACGCTGGGTGTGGTGGCGCACGCTTATAATCCCAGTACTTTGGGAGGCGGAGACCGGAGGATCCAGGTTCGCGGCCAGCCTCAGCTCGCTCTCTCTCTCTCT
>PVJS01041510.1:0-17928 GCA_004027185.1 Glis glis
GGGTCTCACGAAGTTGCGGAGGGCCTCACTAAGTAGAGAGAGAGAGAGAGAGAGAGAGAGACAGGGGGAGAGAGAGAGAGAGAGAAAGAGAGCTGAGGCTGGCCGCGAACCCGGATCCTCAGGTCTCCGCCTCCCAAAGTACTGGGATTACAAGCGTGCGCCACCACGCCCGGCTTGGATTGTCTTATTTCTTATGTTGGCCTCTTAATTGTGATTCAGATAGGCTTATGTCCCTTTTCGAGAGCAAAGAAACCTTTCCCAGAAATCCCCCAACAGACTTCTCTCCATGTTTCATTGGCTATGGACATTTTATTTAATTAATTAATTAACTTGCAGCACTGGGGATTAAACCCAGGGGCATTCTACCTCTGAGCTACATCCCAGCCCTATTTTTTTTTTATTCTTTATTTTGAAACAGGGTCTCACTAAGTTGCAGAGGGCCTCACTAAGTAGCTGAGGATGGCCGTGAACCTGCGATCCTCCTGTCTCAGCCTCCTAAGTACTGGGATTACAAGTGTGCGCCACCACACCTGGCTTGGCTATGGACGTTTTAAAACATGGCCCCCACATTCTCTGATACTCTTCTCTTTGTGGGGGGTCTACACCCTCCCTTGAACCTGAGCCTGGTGACTGTTTGACCAATAGGAGAAAATTGACGCTTTGCCAGTTTCCAAGCCCAGAACTTAAGAAACCGTCACTTCTACTTGTCTCTGGGGACACTGGCTTTTGGAAGCCAGCAGCCATGGTCTGAGTAAGTCCAAGCAAGGAAGAACCAAGGCCCCCAAACCACATTCCCAGGCTGAGTGACCAGCCACAGCCAGCGACAGCTTGCCAGCCGTGTGAACAGGCCCTCTTAGAAATGGATCCTGGAGCCTCGTGAGGGGCCACGGAGCCACAGGAACAGAGCCAGGCTGTGTCCACCGAGCCCGCCCCAGTCGCAGGTGTGCTGAGCACAACCAACCCACATGGCTGTTTTACGCTCCCAAGTAATTTCTATTCATCTGCAGTAGATAACTGTGCTAACAGGATGACACATTCCAATGCCCAAACCAGTCACTGGCATGGGAACCAGGGCCTGTGTGGATGACAGTCCATCCGGAACTCTCCCCCAGAGGCTGGGGCTACCCTCCCGGAGCCAGGGACAAAGGCAGGCTCTGCCAGCAAGGACAGCATAGGATTGTCTGCTGGGGGGTCACTGACAGCATCTGCTAAGGACGGGTCCATGGGGTGAGGAATGGTGTGAGGACATAGCTAGTGTGAAGACATTTGTCCCCAGCTAGCAGGAACTTCTGCCTGTAACCACTCCTCCTCCCCCTCGAGGATGTGCCTTCATGTCCCCTCCTCCACGAAGCCCTCCCAGGTGCCACTCCACCTGGGCATGCTTCCTGACCACATGGGTTATATCACTGTGCGTTCTCATCATGACTCCTCTCGCCACTCCAATAAGAGACATGTCCACAATTTGTGTTTGTCTCCCCAGGGGCTTTACCTCACATACTTAACTAAGGTATCCATAATGATTTACACTCAAAATGTTTTTTTTTTTTTTTTGCGGTACTGGGGATTGAACCCAGGGGCATTCTACCTCCAAGCTACACCCCCAGCCCTATTTTTTTATTCTTTATCTTGAAACAGGATCTCACTAAGTTGCAGAGGGCCTCACCAAGTAGCTGAGGCTGGCGGCGAAGCCAGATCCTCCGTTCTCAGCCTCCCAAGTACTGGGATTACCAGCATGCGCCACTACACCTGGCTTCAAAATGTTTTAAAATTAATCCAGGGGTGGCGGCATACCTGTAATCTCAGGACTAGGGAGGCTGAGACAGGAGGATCGCAGGTTGGAGGCCCTATTTCAAAATAAAAATAATAAAAAGGACTGGGAGTGTAGCTTGGAGGTAGAAGAACACTGGTTTCAATCACCAGTACCAAAAATAAATAAAAATAAATAAATAAATAAATACATTTAAAAATATTCTACAAGTACAGTTGAATATGTATTCCTTTTTTGCCTTTTGTATATACAACTTTCAATAGCAATAAACATGTACAATATTAGATGTACTACTATGTAATATACAAGAAAGGTACATTCAATTGTACTTGTGGCATATTTTTAATTTTAAAACTTTTTTGTGCTAGGGATTGAACCCAGAGCCTCATACATGAATGTTCCACCATTGAGTTACACCCTACCCCTTTTTATTATATTTTGAGCCAGGGTCTTGCTAAGTTGCTGAGGCTGGCCTCCAAATTGCGATCCTCCTATCTCAGCCTCCCAAGTACTAGGATTACAGGCGTGCAACACCAGGCCCAACTTGAATTTTTTTTTTTTTTTTGCGGTATTGGGGATTGAACCCAGGGGTCTTCTACCTCCTATCTATACCCCCAGCCCTATTTTTTATACTTTATTTTGAAACAGGGTCTCACTAAGTTGCAGAGGGCCTCACTAAGTTGCTGAGGCTGGCTGTGAACCTGCGATCCTCCTGTCTCAGCCTCCCAAGTTCTGGGATTACAAGTGTGCATCACCACGCCTGGCTTCCCAGCTTGAATTTAAACTGCTATGATGGGTGGGTGGGGCACCCTGTCTGCAGAGCCTGCCTGGATCCCAGCGACTGCCCCCTGTCTTTTTGAGTCCCAGAAATGGTCAGTCCTGGAAGTAAGAGGGTGCAGCTGACCCAGCACAAAGGTCTCCTGAGCTTCAGATGTAGGTGGACTCCAAAGCCAATAGTCTCTAGGGATGCTGACTGTCACGCTGGGAAAAGTAGGCTGGGTCTGCAGGGCACCTGTCCATGCAGGGCTGCGCTCTCTCTGCTTCTCAAATGCTGGGCAAGCCTCTACCACTGGGCTCACCCCAGCCCCTGCCTCTTTTTCTTCTCCTGCCTCTCTTTCCCTCTCCTCCTCTGCCCACTTGCCTCCCTTCCCTTCTTTCTCTCTGTGTCTGTCTCTCTGTTCTCTCTCTGTGGCTGTCTCTATCTCTCTTTTTCTGTCTTTCCCTCTTGGTCTGGTCCCCTCGCTCTGGTACTCTCTGCGGGGGAGGAGGGGTGCTGTGGGATCATGGCAAACCCAAAGGGAGAACAGCGGGACCCAGGGAGGGCAAGGACTTCTAGTCACTAGAGATGGGACAGCTCTGCAGGCTGACTTGCTCCAGGGCACAGAGGCCGCCGGCCTGGGGTTCTGGGCACCAGTCCTGCCTCACAGCCTTCTTTTGACTTCTGGAAAGGGGTGAGGGGAGAGAATTTGGCCTGGTGCCGCATTCAAGCTTCCCTTGCCTGGGGAAAGGAGGACTGATCTCAGCCAGGCAGCAGGCAAAGCTCTCAAACTCAGCAGTCCACGGCTAAGCGCCCCTAGACTCTATGGCTTCAACATATGACGCAGCATTTCAAACACTGGCAAGTTTCACATCTTCAAAAAGTCTGCTCTCTTCGGAGGACCTGGCAATGGCAGGCTGCACTGGGCAGCCACCAGGCCCCTGGCGGATGTAACACATTCTCCTGTTCCTCTCTGCCCCTCCTTGGAGAACCTGGATGTTCCTTTACACGTCACCTGCCTGACTTCTATAAGCTCACCATGGTAAAGCAGAAAGAGTCTTGGAGCAGGGAGTACAGGCCCAAGTGCTACCACCAACTTATCATGGACCACTGGGCAAGATATGACTGTTCTCTGGTCCTCAGCTTTCCTATCTGTAAAATGGGACGTTGAATGAGCCCCATGGTATGACTGGACTTGGACTTCTGATGAAAGATACAGACCTGGGTGTAGATTGGCCCATGACTTCAGGGGTTCAATGCCCCTCCCTCTGGGGGTTGAGAATCCCAGGCTGTGAACCCCTGCTGGTCCTAAGGTCACTTCCTCACTGTCTCAGCCAACTGAATCTGTCTCAGACTCAGACCCAGCTGTCTGGTGCAGCCTTCTCTGGGTGAGTCTCCGGGAGAGCCAGGCTCTGCCCATCCCCAGTGCTGTCCTTGTGGCCCGTGCACACGCAGGAGGGTCCTGGATTAGCATAGCTCTCCAGGAGGTAAAGGCCCACGGAGGCTTCTGTGTGTAGCTCCGCCTTTGTGCCGGCTGAGGGACCAGGCAGGATGGCCCAGGCGGCCTCAGCACAGATGAAAGGGGACCACATAAAGAGGCTGCCTGGGCCGCGCATGGGGGCGCTTTGTGTCCCTCCAGACGGAGTTACAGACATTTGTGAAACGTCAATTACAGCTGAATAAAGACGTCTGCTCCGCCCAGACGCCTCCTTTCAGCTGGGGAGGTGTTTCCAGGCTGGGCTGGGGATGTCTTTGGCAACCCCATTGGTGACCATCTGAGCGGCCCTAGCATTCATCACACCCAGGGAGGATGGGCTGCCCTGGAATGCAGGGTGGGTAGAGGAGGGAGGAGCCATTGGCCTCCCCCGTCCTCTAGGCCAGACCAGGCCTTGTAGGGGGGACAATCTGACACAAGAGTACCCCTGGGTCAGCCAGGCTCCCTCCCAGCTAGTGCTAAAGTGGCCCAGTACCCCTAACAGCTGCCGGCTGTAACCAACTAGGGCTCAGTGGCCGTGGGTCCTGATGGGCTAGTGTGATGCTTGTTGAAGGACCAGCCCTAAGACAGCCTGAGGTTCACATCCCAGGGATACCTGATGTCACGGAGCCACAGACCAGCCCAGCGGCACCGCCCTCTTGCTGTGTGAGATTAATCTGCCCACATGTATGTAAGCCCCTGTCCATGGATAACTTGAGGCCTGAAACAGTCCAACCTGTCACAGTGGGACAGTCCATGTTCCTGGTCTTGTACTTTCAGAGTGACAGAAGGATGGGGTCACCCACTCCGAGCCAGCTTGGGAGGGGGCAACACAGCCATGATGGGCGTGAGGACCCAGGAGAGGGTGCTTATTCTGTGCACAGTGAGCTGAGCTATCCTTCCTAAACTGTGCTGACCCCGAGATCCCTGTCCCCAGAGACTTCACCCTCCCAAGGCATCTTGGGCAGGAAAGCCATTTCCTGAGAACCTCCATGCTTCCTGGGTACTCTGCCCCACAGGATCAGGCCACTGACCCTTTGGCCGCCACATGCCACGCCACAAGCCGAAACCAGTGAGCTGCCTCTTAGGGGGTGGGAACGATGGCCCTAATAACAAGCCTCACAAAGCCCCCCATCCACAGGCCACAGTGGAAGCCGGCAGTGCGGAGCTGGACACAGCCCCTGAGCCAGCCTGCCTGGGTGTGACCCGGCTCTGCCACTTATCAGCTGTGGGACTTTAGCAAGTCAATCGATGTCTGCATTCCTCAGTTTTCAGACCTGCCGATGAAGAGGACACACCTTGGCATGGTGCCTGGCACTGGGAGCTGGGCAGGGCTGGAGTCTAATCCCAGGCACTCTGCCTCTGGAGCTCATAGAGTTCCCAGGGAGGTGGGGTCTCACTGCCTGCCTGGATGGCGACTGTGAGAGCTGGTGGCCAGGCATGCAGGAGCCCGGTTCCCTCCGTCCCTCCTGCTCCTCCCTCCAGTGCCTGCTCACCTCTTAGCACCCTTTCCCGAAGAACCCATGATGTGAACCATGGCCAGGCAAGGCCCATGTGTATGCAAGTGTGCCTTGTATATGAGCATGTGTGCATGTGTGTAGTTGTACATGTGCCTGTGCTGCAACCACGTTTAGCTGGAGCAGAGACCTTGAACTTGCCTGACACTCTGAAGTGTCTTGCAAGGTGATGGTGGAGGAGGACCCACAGCCCTGCAATGGGTAAGTACAGCAAAGAGGCCAGAGAAGCTGGAATGTCCCCAAGGAAGACAGAGGACAGCAGCTCGGCATTACATTCAGCCCCGACAGCATGCAGCAGGGCCTCCGGTGGGTGGCGCCATTCCTAGGCGTGCAGTTCCCATGATGATGCTACCTGCCGGGGTGGGTGTGGGCAACCTGAGGGAATGGGGCCATCTGCTGTGGGCGGGTGACATTTGTAGGTGCTGACAAGTGTATACCAGATCAATGAGGGCATATGAGATCACTCATATTTAATTTTTTGGATAGTAATACTTTCACCTAGTACAAAAATGAAAAGTTTTGCCTTGAGAAGTCTCCTTCATGGCCTTCATGGTCCTGTCTGCCCAGTTCTCATTACTCCTTAAAAGATAACCACTGGTACCAGTTTCCTCTGTGTCCTTCCAGAACTTCTTTGTATATAAGCCAGTGTAAACATGATTCTTATTTGCCCTTTATTTTTATGCAAAAGGTGGCATACTGGCTGGGTGTGGTGGCAAACACCTCTAATCCCAATACTTGGGAGGCTGAGACAGGAGGAGTGCAGATTTGAAGCCAGCAATTTACAGAGGTGCTCGGCAACTTAGCGAGACCCTGTTTCCAAATAAAAAATTTAAAAATAGGGCTGGAGGTGTAGCTCAGAGGTAAAATTCCTCTGGATTCAATCCCCAGTGCCACAAAAAAAATAAATAAATAAAAAATAAATAGGGCTGGGGGTGTAGCTCAGAGGTAGAATGTCCCTGAGTTCCATCCCCAGTACAGCAGTAAGTAAATAAATAAAAATAAAGAGTTCAATACAGAGATCCCTTTGCAAGCTGTGAAGAATTGCGTGTGTATCTGTGTGTGTCCAGAGAGGTGTGCCCTTGACCTCCTGCCAATACACAAGAGAGTAAAACAAGCCCAGGTTTTAGATCAGCCTGTCCTTGTTTAAAATGCTGGTACCGATCCACTTGGCAATTTTGCAAATTTATTTTTGTGTGTGGTACTGGAAATTGAACTCAGCGCTCTACCTCTGAGCTACGTCCCCAGCCCTTTTTCTTTTTATTTTGAGGCAACGACTTGCAAAGTTGCTGAGGGCCTCAATAAGTTGCTCAGGCTGGCTTGGAGGCTGCGATCCTCCTGTCTCAGCTTCCCCAGTTCTGGGTTCACAGGCAAGTGCCACCGTGCCTGGCGAGCAATTTTGTAAATCTGCACCTGCATTTGCCCTTTATAGAAACGGGGCTCCTCACATTTCTCTCAGGTGGCTATTGTGAAAACTGAGCGAGGTCTTATTTCTAAAGCACGGGGCACACAGGAAGTGCTCAGGAGCCAGCTTCTGGCTGCCAGGCAAGGGCAAGGGTCAGGCTTGGAGGCAGACTGGCCGGGTGCCCCCCAGCCAGGGTGCTGGCCACTCTGGCGCCAGGGCCCAAGCAGGGGCCCTGCACTCTCTCTGCTTGGTGTCTGGACAGGCCAGGGAGGCAGATGAGGCGGCGAGTGACAGCTGGGAAGGTTTAATTGCTCCTCCGTGGCTTGGGAGCACCTCCCTCCCTTGCCAACGATCTGCATTTCAATGTGAGAAGAGTGGAAAGTAGGATGCTGCTCAAAGGGGTTACAATGATTAATCATTTAAAAAGCAAGATCTTAATTACAGGCCGCAATTTTTGCTATTTAAGGAGTCCATTAGTTGCCAGAAAGGAGAAGAAAAAATTATCACAGGTTATTCTCCTCCAAAAGTAGAGTGGAGGGGGGGGACAGCAGGGGAGGGAGTCAGCTGCTACTTCAGATGGGGTGGGGGGCAGGGGCCCCACCCCTGCAGGAGGCATGACCAGGAGCAGCCCTGTGCCATGCCTGGGGATGGCGGGTGAAGTGCCCTCCAGAGCCAGACCTTGGCTTGGCCCTGGCTGGAATCCCACCTGTGGGCACCTGGGCGGCCCCTCCTGGGCGTGGCAGCTGGGATCAGCCCTCCTCCACTCCACTGACTCCCGACTCCACCCTGCTGGATGCCGGGTTAATTGCCAGGCCCTCCCCTCTGACCTCTGTGTGGGTTTTACTCTTGTCTGGTCTCTGGGCCCCTGGTGTATACAAAGGGGACTGGTGGGGTGACTGTTGGGAGTCAGATAAAAACAACAAAGCTTCTTTAGTGGATTAATTTACTGATCCTCAGGGGGCTAAAAGGTCAGAAGAGCAAGCCTTCTATGACCAGGGATCTGTTGTAGCTTCCCCACCCTGGCCACCTAGAGGCCTGCAGTGTTCCTGCCTCTGAGGCCAGATGCCCAGCCCAGGAGCTCTGCTCCGTACACTGCATTGCCTCCTAAGCCCTGGTTGGCAGCACCCTAAATCCTAGAAGATGGCTTCAACAACAGAGGGAACCCTGCCAGTTCAGAAGGAGCAGCAGGAACACCAGAAACCCCAAGCAGACTAGTGTCTGCCATCAAAACTAATAATTCACATGAGTCAAAAGTGGAAGTGTGCCAGGTGTGGCACACACCTGTAATCCCAGTACGTGGGAGGCAGAGACAGGAGGATCACAGGTTCGAGACCAGTCTCAGCAACTTAGTGAGGCCCTCAGCAACTTAACAAGACACTGTTTAAAAATAAAAAATAAAATAGGGCTGGGATCGTAGCTTAGAGGTAGAATGCTCCTGGGTTTAATCCCCAGTACGAAAAAAAAAAAAAAAAGAGAGAGAGAAGTACAAGTGTGAGAAGGCAGGCACAGTGACACACGCCTGTAATCCCAGTACTTGGGAGGCTGAGACAGGAGGATCACAGGTTCAAGGCCAGCCTCAGCCACTTAGTGAGACTGTTTCAAAATAAAAAGGTTTGGGGATAGAGCACCACAGAGTTCAATCCCCAGTGGGACCAAAAAATTCAATAAAATAAAAAGTGGGAGTGTGAGCTGGAAGCAGGCTCAGACAGTCCTCACTCCTAGGACAGCATAGGTTTAAAGCAAGCATACAAAGTCCACTGGGAGGGAGGGTCAGTCCTCGTGAAACCTGCTCAATTTCAGGAGTAAAATAAATGGAATCACCTCTACAAACACCACCCCTGCCGATCAAGTCCATGCCTTTGTGCCTATGTGTGCGCACTTGTGCGCTCCCATCAGCCTCCTCTGTCCTAACTCGTCCGGTCCCCAGAGGCCAGGCTGCTAAATTGGATTGTACAATAATCCTAGGGGCTCTGGGGAGTGAGACTCTAGCCACAGATCAACAATATGGGTTTGAATTCAAAATAAGCAAACAATGTCTTGGCGACCCTGCCCTGGCCCCAGTCCCAGTCATCTTCTGACTCACCCACCACTCCCTGAGGGGGGAGAATGTCCCTTTAATTGCCATGTTCTCACCTCCTGGGGTGGGAGCTATATAGGCCTCCCCCAACCTTCTCCTCTACTCCCCCCACCCCCAGGGCTGATTAATTGCAGGGTTAGGCACCCAAAACAGGCTGGACCACATTATTTCTGATGTTGACTCTTCCCTGGTCGCTGCAGCCGCCATAATCAGCAGCTTTTAGCTTGTCACTCTCTTGACACTCTTTACTTAGGCCAGGAAGTGGCAAATGTGATGGAAATGAGAACTTTATTATTTGTGTCCTTCTTTCCAAGAGAGGAGCAACAAGCAGAAGAGGAGTCTTGCGTACAGAAACTGGGACTGGAGGATGGAGAGGAGGGTGGTCTGGCATCTGGAAGCCCTCCTTTGGATGCCACCTCGTCAGGTGACATCTGACCACAGGGCAGATGGTGGAGCAAAGCTCAGGGCCTGCGGGCAGCCCCTTCACACACAGGTCTCACACATGCATCGCAGACCCAGACTTCTGGCCTGCCCCTGAGGATGCGTGTCCTGCCTGCCTGCCTCTGAGAACTGCCAGGCCTTCACACCTGGGAAGGTGTCTTAACCTCGGGGAGCCTGGAGGGTGTCCAGATAACCAGAACTTCTGCTCTCCCGGATGGCCTGTGCCCCATCCCCAGGCCAGCCTTTGCAAGTCTTTTGTGAAAATTGGGAAAGGGCGCCCCCTTGAGGCAGATGTAGCCCTTGCAGGACATGCAGTTTGAGACAGGTACAGGTAGGAATTTTTCTTTTTTTTTTTTTTTGGCACTGGGGATTGAACCCAGGGGCATTCTACCTCCACCCCCAGCCCTATTTTTTATTCTTTATTTTGAAACAGGGTCTCACTAAGTTGCGGAGGGCCTCACTAAGTAGCTGAGGCTGGCCACGAACTCGAATCCTCTGGTCTCAGCCTCCCAAGTACCGGGATTACAAGCATGTGCCACCATGCCCAACTCAGACAGGAATTTTAAACCACCTTGGCCCTCAGCTGCCCTTCGAAGATGTCGCCTGGTCCTTCCTTCCCCTCAGTTTTCATGACCCCTAAAACAGGCAGGTTATAATCTTACTGCCTGTTTTAGGGTGCACAGCACAAGCAAGGGGTCTCCCAGGGCCTGGAACCCAGTGGTACATCTTCTGGGGAGACGCCTTGGGAAACCACCCACCATCCTCACACAGACTTGGGGGCATCAGGACCCATCCATGAAGAGCAGACGACTTCTAGGAACCCCAACCCCATCCCACTGCCTGTCCAGGGTGCCGCCTGGGGGATGTGGGAGGCAATTAAGACCCAGAGCCCCCTGTCCCCACCCCCACTGATACCAAACACCCCCCACTGGTCTGTGTGGGTCGCTGTAGTCTGGTTCTAGAAGCACATCCCAACGTCCTGGTTGCCACCATGGTCTCTTCTCCTTCTCCACATGGCTGGGAACAACAACGAGGTGATGTAATCTCGCCCAGACACAGTGGATACTTCCGAACTCCCCATCTCCCCTCCCCACAGGAGGTCATGGGCTGCTGAGTGTTGCCCAGCAATGAGGGGTGGAGGTTCTTTACCTGGAGAATACCAGCACTGACCCTGGCAATGAGTAAACACCAAATGTTTGCCTCATTCTTTCATTCAGATCTTCAAACATTGCACAAATATGTATTGAACTTGGTGCCAGGCCCTACTTGGGTACTTGGCAACCTCAGTGTCTAACACCAATATCCCTGCCCCTGGGGGCTTGTATTCTACCTTAGCTAAACAGGACCAATGGATGGATTGGCTTCACCATGGACTTTGTGTCTCTGCAACAATGTCACCATTTTAATGAGGCCTCCCTGACCTTCCTATTTAAAATGGCAGCCCCCCAGCACACCTGTTCACCTTCTCTGCTTTATCTCTCACCTTCCAATAGTCTCTGTAATACTCTTAGCTGTACTCTCTTATCTCATTTTCCGGTTGTCTCCTCCACCAGAATGTCAGCTCCACGAGGGCAGGAATGTGTGTGTGTGTGTGTGTGTGTGTGTGTGTGTATGTGTATGTTGTGTGTTTGGAGCTGTATGTCGATAAAGATTTGTTGAACACAGACAGGCATAGCAGTGCATGCCTGTAATCCCAGTACTTGGGAGACTGAGACTGGAGGATTGCAGGTCCTAAGCCAGCCTCAGCAATTTAGTGAGACCCTTAGTAACCTAGGGAGAACATGTTTCAAAATAAAAAATAAAAAGGGCAGGGGTGTAGCTTGGAGGTAGAATGCCCCTGGGTTCAATCCCCAGTACCAAAAAAAAAAAAAAAGGTTTGTTGGACACATAGACATACTGTCACCTTGTTGAGCTGACCCACTCCCTCCTGCAAGCTCTAGCTCCTCCCCCAGGAGCACTGGCTGTCCTTGCATCCTTCTTCTGAGAGCCAAGAGCCTGTCCCCTGTATCCACCACATGTGAACTTCCAGAAGTCCCTCTCCAGTCTGCATCTCAGTTTCTTCATCTGGCAAATGGACCAATGCTAATACCTTTCTTCCTCTCATGTCCTGGTATTTGTACATGTGAAGTCTTGGGTGCTCAGCTGGCCAGCAATGGGGGCTCCCCAGTGCCTGGGTCCCCTGCCACCCCACACGAAAGGCCTGTGACCCATGTGAAGGACGGAAAGAACCTGGTTGCTGGACCAAACAGCTCCCCTGGACCTTCCACTCTGAAGGAGGAAGGGAGGTGGGTGTGTTAGTCAACACCACAGCGCTGTGATCACAACGCCTGACACGAGCAACATGGAGGAGGAAAGCTTTATTTTGGCTGATGTTTTCAGTCCATGGTTGGCCAACTCCATTGCTCTGGACCTGAGGTGAGGCAAAACATCATGGCGGAAGGGCATGGTGCAAGAAAGCTGCTCAGCTCATGGCAGAGAGGGAGATGAAGGGGCGGGGGAGAAGATAAGCCCTTCCGGGGCATGCCCCCAGTGACCTACTTCCTCCAACTTCCCGCCTCTCAGTCCATTCAGCCATCAATGGATTAATTTATCAAATGGATTAATCTACTGATGAGGTCAGGCCCTCATGATCCAACATTGTCCTAAAAGCCCCCTCTCTGCACCCGTGAGACTTCAGGGGACTGTCCAGATCTAGGCTGAAACAGAGCAGGAGGAGCAGGAAAGGGAGAAAGGAGGAGAATAGGAAAGAGAAGAGGAGGATATAGAGAAGGGGGGTCAGTGCTAGAAAAAATGAGAAGAGACACGGCTCAACAGCAAAGAACAGGCTTTAATTGGGGAAAAAACCTGGGAGGGAGTGACTGACCAGGGAGATAACCTCTAGAGTCAGAAGCCCACTTCCTTACAGACTTGGGGTTTTGTTGTTGTTGTTTTATAGGGTTAGGAGAGAGTTGAGGGTGCAGGAGCAGTTGTGTAAGCTGCTGGTTGGTGAGTTTTGAGATCGGGCCATTTTGGTAAAGTTCTTGGCTGGGAGACAGGATGATGATTAGGGGCTTTTTCCTTTGCATTCATGCCCTTTTTTCAGTTTTGCTCTGTTTTCTTGAGTTCCAGGTTTTGGGTAGCCTTTGGCTCGAGTCCACAGTGCCTATAGGCAGGAGGAAAAGAAGGGGAGGAAGAGAAGAAGGAAGAGAGAGAAGAGGAGGAACTAGAAGGAAGTGGCTGGCTGTTTCGGTCTTGGCTGAGGAGTCCAGAAACAAGTTTGCTCCTGGGGACACCAAAGGACTCCTGGCTTATTAGAGGTGGGGCGCTGTTGGCTCTCCCTGCAGGCGCAATGTCTCCAGCCTGGCCCCTGAGGCTGGGATGTCCTTCAGGAAAGGACCTAGAGACCTGACTCACTGCCTCCCCTGACCCAGGGGAAAACAGGTGGGGCAAGAACCACTGGCCAACAGGTCTGCCATTACTTCCTCCACCAGTGCTCCCAAGGCACGTGGAGGAGCCCAGGACCACCGACCTCATTTCTTTTGGGGGACAAGAGGCAGGCAGAGAGGCAAGAGGTCAAAGCAGGCCACTTCCAGGGCTGACCAGAGCCTTCCCACCTGGCCTTTCCAGGGCCACTCCCAGGGGAACAGCTGAGGGTGGGCATCTGGAGATACCCCTGTCTGGATATTCCAGCAGACAGGGGCCAAGGCAGCCAGCCCAGGGTAGCCCTGCAGCCCCGGCCATGTAGTTCTCCCTCTGGTTGGATTCCCTGCCTCTTGCTTGCAGAGTAGTTAAGAGCATGGGCTTAGGATCAAAGAGACCCACTACTCTGAATTCCACTTATGAACTGGGAGCCCACAAGAAAGCCCTTGGTTTCTTTCACCTGGTTGTCTGTGAGGTGGGCAGTACTGGGAGGGAATGAACTGGGCGATATGGACCCAGGGCTGAGCACACTAGTGCCTAAAGGCACAGGATGAGGAAGAGAAAGCAAGGTCTTCCTTCTCCCTTTTCCCTCTTTCCCTCTGTCCAATCCTGTCCTGGCACAGGGCAGGAGCCTAGGGCTCATGGCAGGTGCAAGGACCCTGGGGACATGCCCTCTGGGTGGCCCACACTCAGTCTACCACCCCCAGGCCACCTGCACAGCAGCAAACTCTCCCAAAATGCTCTGTGGCCTCTTCCTAGTGTCTCCCTAGTGTTGAGCCTGGGAACTGCCTGCTGCGCATGTCTGGGGACAGGCGATGGAGGAGCAGAGAGCCCCGGCCTGTGTGAATGGCTGAGCCTGGGTGGGGGCCCCGGGGGGAGCTGGGATGGGTTAGATGAATAGATCCTGGGCTCAGAAGCAGAGGGTCTGGATCCCCAGCTGCCTAGGAGGGGCGGGAGGCTGCCATCCTGGAGCCTGGGAAACCCGGTCTCAGCCAGGCCACAGGCAAGGGTGGGAAGTCAAGGCCCGAGGGGGCTTTGTACCCTGTACAATTGCAGCCACTCTTCTGGATAAAGGGGTGAACAAAGGGGCCTTCGGAAGTGGCCACACTGCTCAGCACCCGGGGAGGCCCCAGGAAGCCAGCTCTCACTGGCCGCCCACCCAGGCATCCTCCCAATGTCCCCCACCGTCCCATCATGGGGGGCCAGCTGGGCCCCTGCCACCCACAGTTTGGGCAGCTGGGCTGAGAGTTCATGAAAGCCCAGGGAACTCCCTCCTCTGTCCGGTGGCTGGGCTGAGGAGCACCAGAGGAGCCCCCCCCCCCCGGGCAGCAGTGGGGGTGGGGGACAAGACGCTACTTTCTTACTCTGAGAGACAGCAGCGGGGACTGGTGATTGACAGGGCAGTCTTCAGGCCTGGGTGGAAGAGGGCTTTATCTCACCCCCCCATCCCCAACCGTCAGTTTGCAGACTGCAGCCCCCACAAGGCTGAGAAAGAACCCCCCTCTGAAATCCCCCACTCTCTAGTGCTCCACACACCCACTTCCTTAGCAGCTAGGAATCTCGCCCTAGCTGCAATGGTATACAGAAAGCACCCCCAGAGTGCCCCAGCCTGGCAGTCAGGCTGCCCGGGCTCTGCATTTCTGGCTCGGTGACTTGTGCCAGCTTCATAATCCCACAGGGCTGAGGTTTCTCCATCTCTAAAATGAGTTTGTAGAGCTGGGCACTGTGGTGCAAGGAGGATCGCTTGAGGCCAGGAGTGTTAGGCCAGCCTGGGCAACATAGTAAGACCCTGTCTCCTTGGACGGATGTACACAGCATGAGACGATGTAGATCAAGTCCCTGACATGTATGATAGTCTCTCTGAATGGCAACTGTGTTTGTTAGGCCCTGTTTGAATGTGGAATGGTTATTTATTAATTCTAAATTAGTTGTGTCCAAAAGTAGTTTCAAGCCAAGGCTTCCAGCAATTTTAGTAACAAATGGTATATGTTGGGGCTAAAGAGATGGGGCAAAAACTATACTTTCAGGGTTCGTGACTACGGTTTTTTACTAGAGAAGTTCTCTGTATTGTGAGGTTTTTTTTTTTTTTTGTAGTGAGGATTGAACCCAGGGGCGTTCTACCTCTGAGCTACCCTAGCCCTATTATTTTTTTTTTTGAAACAGCATCTTTCTAAGTTGCTGAGAGCCTCACTAAATTTAGCTGAGACCAGCCTTGAATCTGCAATCCTCCTATCTCAGCCTCCCAAGTACTGAGATTATAGGTGTGTGCAACCACACCCGGGCCCATGATTTTCTTTAAGGATGGTTTAGAATTTGAAAAATCTTAACAAATCTGGCAGTTACTTTGATTCTATCACATGTCATCAAAACTGGCTGCTGCTAGTGATCCACACACCACCAGGAATTAAGACAAATGGTCTGGTGTCACCTTGAGCTCTTCATTTATTTTGACTGTGATTTATTTGGAGTGGAGGATTGTTTATTTATTATTATTTTGTGTGTGTGTATATGTGTGTGTGTGTTACTGAGGATTGAACCCAGGGGCATTCTACCTCTGAGCTACACCCACAGCCCTATTTTTTTTATTTTGAAACAGGGTCTCACAAAGTTGCAGAGGGTCTCGCTAAATTGCTGAGGCTGGCAGCAAACCTGGGATCCTCCTGTCTCAGCTTCCCAAGTACTGGGATTACAAGCATGTGCCACCAAGTCTGGCTAGGGTCACTGTGTTTTTAAGAAGAAAAGATATCATTAGATTGTTTAAAAAAAGTGTATTTAAACTCATGAGAGAATGTCTCTTAGTTTAATACATGCTTAAACTACATCTGTCCTGTAGTGTTCCTGGAGAAGCTAGATCCTGGCTGTAGATCAGCACTAGAAAGCTAAAACTGTCTTCGGATAACTCTTGCAGGGAAGAACTACTTCTAGGACTGGAATATAAAAAACAAGCAATAAAGGGAGAGAGCGTGCTCATAGCAGGGCCAGCGTTAAAAGTGGAGCTTTGCACATTTCCTCACCTCCAATGGAAGTAGCCAACCGTGGAAGAGAGTACCAAAAGAAGAAAAAGAGACTAATTCAGTTGGAAGAGAGACAGACAGACAAACAGACATGGGGCAAGAAGAGCTTCTATAGTCTCCATCTGCCTTTTTATTTTGGAATAACTCCTTTTTATTTTTCTTTTGGTTGAACTCGGGGGCATTCTACCTCTGAGATACACCCCCAGCCCTTTTCCTTTTTTTCATTTTTTTGTGGTGCTGGGGATTGAACTCAGGGGCACTCTACCTCTGAGCAACACCTCCAGCCCTATTTTATTTTTTTATTTTGAAACAGGGTCTCACTAAGTTGTGGAGGGCCTCATTAAGTTGCTGAGGCTGGTCTTGAACCTGCTGTCCTCCTGTCTCAGCCTCCCAAGTACTGGGATTACAGGTATGTACCACCATACTTGGTTAGAATAACTTCACATTTACAGAAAAGTTGCTGATAGTACAGAGAACCTGGTTCCCCTAACACAGATATCTTACACAACAACAGTACATTTGCCACAACTAAGAAGTTAATATTGGAACAATATTATGAACTAAACTTCAAACTTACTTGTTTTTGTTTTGTTGTTGTTTGAAATAGGATCTTGCTAGGTTGCCTGGGCTGGCCTCAAACTCCTAGGCTCAAGCAATTCTCCAGGCTTAGTCTTCTGAGTATCTGAGACCACAGATGTGTGCCACCATGCTCAGTAAAGACTTCACTGGATTTCACCAGTTTTCCACCAATGTTGTTTGTTCTGGGATCCAGTGCAGGGTGCCACACTGCATTCAGCCCCCTGCTTTTTATTGGATGAAAGAGCAGAAGTGGCATTCTCCACAGGCCGTGCTTACTTCCGGAAGGCAGAGTACTCAGTGAAGCTCATTTCCTCCGTGGGACCAGGCCCCATGCCACCCTCCTGTCTGTTCTTCAGAGGCTCCCCACCGGGAAGTGGCTTTCCTGAGCTCATGAGGACACATCGGGGCTCCCTTAGCAAGAGTGCTGCGGCTTCTTGCTAGCTTGGAGGTCTGCAGGACCACTCAGATGGGAAGTGAGATCCCAGGAGCATCTGGGGGCTCTGTGTCTCTGCTACTTGGTACACACACGCACGTGTACACACACACACACACACACACACACACACACACTCACTCACACACACACAGAGCTCCTGGTTAGGCTTCCCTGCAGCTCAGAGAGTGGTTCTGAATCCAGAACTGTTTTTTGGGTTTTTTTTTTTTTTTTTGGTACTGGGGATTGAACCCAGGGGTATTCTACCTCCCTGCTATGCCCCCAGCCTTTTTTTTTTCAAAATTTGAAATAATGTCTCACTAAGTTGCTAAAGCTGGCTTCAAACCTGCAATCCTCCTGTCTCAGCCTCCCAAGTACTGGGATTACAGGCATGTGCCACTGCACCTGACTTTGAATCCAGAACTCTCCCCTCCCGCCTGCAAACACTAGAATGAACATGAGGAGTCCCAGCCCGTACCCCAAGCCCGCCCCTGCCACTCTTGCCCCAGAGCTGGGTTGTGGTGTCTAGCTGAGAGCATTCTGGGCCCTAGCCCACCCTGGGAGCAAGGAGTCAGCCAGGCCCCCAGGAATGGTGGAGGGAAGGCCCCTTGGCCCTAGTGCAGACGGGACAATGCCCCCTTCTTCCGGCAGTTTGGTAGAGTCTGCCAGGCCCTGGGCATCTGAATATCTCCTGGAGCCAAACACTGGAGGCTGTGTCCAGGCAGCCTGTGCCAGCGCACACCCCACCAGGGAGAAGGAGCCTTTCTTCCTGCTGGCCAATGCCACCGCTCCCAGAAGAGCACCAGTGGCAAGAGGGGCGAAGATTTCCTGGCTGCCTGTGCCAGTCCCACCCCTACTGGGGAGCCTCAGGGCTGGAAAGGGGAGCGTGCCTAAGGCCCCCCTCCCAGTCTTAAGCTAGACTGCTTCCCCAGACTCGGGCTGCAGACCTCCTAACCCCCACCCCACCCATCCCGGGTCTGAATGTGGAAGACCTTCTGCAGGCTCACCCAGTGGGCCTTGAAGGGGCTTGCACCCAAGGCTGCTTTGGTGCGTGCTGGAGGGAGGGA